>LUCM01000819.1:252338-347940 GCA_008360955.1 Fasciolopsis buskii | reverse complement strand
AGTGCTTTGTGTTCGGGATGGTCTTCAATTTTCGTGCATGGGGAATCCTGAAGTCTTGTCCAGCAGAACAATTCTAGATTGAAAGGGTATCTCACGGTAACTACGCCAACTGAACGAAGGTGCTGGAACTTATCGTTCATCAATAGGACAGGTGTTTCGAGGATATTCTATCCTTATTTCACTGAGAGCATCACACAGCAGCGGGTACTAAACAAACTGTTGACTACTTAGAGTTGACAAGTAAGTGCGTCATGGCGATGGTATGACAGACAGCAGAACCAGGGGGAGGAATACTTAAAGAAACCACGATAGTGGATTAAAACCATTTTAAGTTATTAAGGTAGACACGAATGGAAGGGCGAGTCCCGGTGCTCTCCATCGGATTCGTTAATCGTTGGTAGTCATCCCACGGAAAGTAGCGAGACCTTGATTTTATTTCAACCATGGATTGCGTACGTAGTCTATATCGTTGTGATAACGGGCGTCTGTGTCGAATTGATGATCTGGACACCCATGTTATCTGGACAGCTAAAGGTGTAATTGTGGATAAAATAGTCGGCGAAATAAGTGTTTTTGTTGGACGAGCCAGTCTGTTATCTTTTGTGAGTACGAACTAGGATAAATTCTGACACTCTTTGGAGAACGTAGATGAAATTTCATATTCTACTAAGGTTTCGTTGTTCATGTTCAGACCAGTTTATCGTGACAATCAAAGTTACCCATGCATAACTGGTCTTGAAACAGTCTTCAAATAAGCATAATAAGGTGAACCTGTGAATAATTTCAAGATATTCACTGGTGATTTTATACACACCAAGTAATATAACCTCAACAATATTACTACTGAAAATTTTCGAACGCATCGCGGTCCGTCGTATTTTTGCACAGGTCGTACCTTATGTTTATGTGCTGATTACATCATTGTGTCGCAATATTTGATGTCTTCTAAATGGAGAGCAGCTCGAATGATTATAGTGCCCTTCTCGGGCCACACACATTTTATTGCTTGCATAAATTTTACCTTGTGGTGAACTACTCTCCTCTGACTCTGTTCTGTTCTCGACTGTTTCTACAAATTACGTACTCCGAGGGAGTTTATCAGTCGGTCAGGTAACAGTTTTCTAAATTATTTCAATCCGTTCATATTCAGCTCCTTTTTTCAGGATCGAACTCTCAGTTTTGTGCCAAGTGACTAACTTCAGAATATTTATTGAGATACTTCTGCTATTATACAACGGTAATACGAATTCACCGGTCCTCTGTTATGCCTGGCATACGTTTTTGTGTGACGACATATTTGTTTTTCAGGTTGTACTTAACGCGTTTATAATGGGAACGGCTTTACTTATACCATTATGGCGCATCACTCGAAGGAGGTAAACCAGCAACCATGACCCTGAAACATGAATTGGCGGAGAATTACATAATATCCTAATAAATCTGTTTATCCTTCTTGTTTAGATCCACTACATTACTCGTTTGGTGATTCTACAAGGCAGAAATTCAAAATGGTCAAAGGGATGTGAAGCTGTTAATAGTTGAGCCTACTGATTCTGTAGCTCAGTGTTTTCTCCGGTACATCACACCTGATTATTTTGACTTTTTATTGCAATGCCTTATGCAGCTGAAAGTTATGCGGCAATCTTAAAACAAAAAACTGCACTTAAATATCATTTCTCATGTTAAGACTGATGAATGAGCACAGTAGAATCGCCCAGTCGACAATCATATTTCCGTATATGCTCTGGTATCATCATTGTCGGCATTCCGTTTTGGAACTATTTGAAATATTTTCGCATTTAAATTGAACTGGAACGTGCAACGGTGACAGAAAAACTAATCGGAACCCAATAATTGTGTTAAGCAATGAAACGCTTGCATTACTTTAATAAATATAGCGGCCATTAGCCCGCCTGGCATATTGCAGATAATTGTAGTTCATTTATCTTGTCATAATTTTTCCCTAACTCTTGTTTAGACAATTAATTTGGATTGCCCATAGAATCCGTCGACATTCGAAAACTTATATTTATTCCTTTGATTCAGACACAAATCGGGATTCTGACAGTTCGATGCGTCAACAGTCATCAAGTACCACACTAAATGTGGCCACGAATCAGGCTCCCGAAATCTTCCTTGCCGGGGTTTCACACTCAAACTTGCGGAAGGATTCCACTGTTGATATCAATTCAGCTATATCGACGGGTGCGACCGAAATCGCCGTAGCTTTGGCACCGGACAGCCCGGTCACCCCATCCACCCTGATGGGCCCACCACCATCGACAGCAGAAATAACACCAGTTCCACAATCGATACCATCGGCCGGTCCTGCACCTTCGACTGCTGTTTCGCCCAAATCTCCACCTTCTTCTCCATCTCCACCCATACCGCCTCCAGTTGACAGCAACGATCGACCTGTATCCGCACTGACTTCTCAGCTCCGCAACGCCATCGCTCTGCGTTCACGAAAACTGAACGGCCTAATTGAAGCTGAAGATGATGTATCATCGACAGTGCGTTCAGACTTTTTCTTACGCTACAATGTATTTTGTTCGGTACAGTGTCATTATACTTGTTTTAACCCATGTAATGACACTGTCATTTTGGTTTTGTGCACATTGATAATAATGATTACGGCGATAAAATGGGGAAACCAATGGACAACTATGTTTTGAGTTGAAATATTCACTCGAATTTGTTAACCAGCTTTTTGTTTGGGTGATTGTAAAATGGCCGATGTTAATGTTTAGGAATGATTGATATGTACTCAACAGGATGGATGAGAAATAAACTGCATTCAAATCATTCATAAGTAGTACAACGTTGAAAATTTGCGTGTTCAGGATATGGTAGAGAGGAAGTGATAGATTATTGAATTCGGATTGAATGATCACTAACCATGTGTGGGGATATTTTTCAGTATGTTTGTATTCATGTAGAACGTAAACATACAGAAAGCATCGTTTACGAAAAAATCGTCCTCATACAGAAGTTAACTAGCTGGCACGTCTGTGGTCTGCAAAATCCAATGAGAAATGTGGATACTGAATCACATCCTATCAGCCGTCGAGAACCACCGGCTGTGATTATGTTCAACCCACAATCGTATGTACCAAGTTCGCTTGCTAATTCAAGCTCGATAAATCGGCACGATTGATGAATCCCAACAACAACGATGCAGCTATACAATACTTTCAGAGTTTTCAGTAACCTGCGTTTTATTTTATTTTGTTTGGAAGTTTAACTCATTGGAAACTTTTTCATTGTCTGATTTGCAAATTTTAATTGGTGGGCTCAGAAGTTTACTCATAAGATCAATTGGCTACCTGAAACTAGAAGAGGCAGTGGAAATCTGTCAGGCTGCATATTGTTATTATTTGATCACGATGATCGTTGACAATGTTTCCAACCGATTTCTCATGTACTTTACACTGGGGAGTCCGTATGTTCATCTTTACTACGGTGAACCAACATACACAGGAGTGATACAAGCAGAAACGTACACCCTGTTCGTCTATTTTACTGGTGATACTCTTTCACTTCCCTCTTTGTTTGTGCACTGGATGCACACGAATTCCGTCGGCTTCGGGGTTCGCACCCCAACAGTCATCCCTCAACATCCCAATTTTGATCATCCATCCTGAGCAGCAATAAATTACACATGTTTTTCCTTACTTCGTCTTGCCGTGTTCTTCTCTTTATTCCGGTCTGGCTTTTGAAATTTTCACTATCTGCGGCTAGTTTTGTTAATATATTCATTAGATTATAACAGTTTATTTGCTAGTCTTTATTGTAGGTAAATTAATATATCTTTGGAAGGCATGCGCGTGTATACCAATCAAGTCTGTTTTTGTCTTATTACACGACCAATAATTGAATCAGCGCTTTAGTGCTTATAGATGCCCTGTCTAGTTGTGATTCAGTTTTATTTAAGTAATACCCCCTAGACCCTGCTATGTGCTGTCTTTTCATTGCCATTTGGATTAACTTTTGCGAACATTTTGAAACCGGGACTGTGTGTATGTTTTACCTGTTTTTTTACTGATAAATTTACCATTGGACCATTGCTTTTTGACTGAACTTAGAAATTGTCATCTTTAATTGATAAATCATCAGGTAAGTTGCGAAAAATGCTAGGTTGATTTATTCAATAAGGTCAACGGGGAATATAAAATCAAATGTAGTCTCCGCTTATCAACGTTCAATGTGAGTTCAACCAAGACCAACTGAATGCTCTCGATCTTTGTTTCTAAGGTGAAGTCATCCAAACACGGAAAAAGAAATACAACATACACTTGGCAAGAAAGATCTTGTTGTTTGAACTGAGGTTACCAAATGAATTTTTCTGCAGAATCCATTATTTCACCTTTTATTGCATCCCCAAATATTATCTCTATTAATAAGCCAAAGGTATTGCCCCAACGGTTAGACAATTTTATGCTAACTGGGTTTTTTGTTGGTTGGTATACAAAAATATTCTACCAACTTGAACGTTGAACTCAAGTTCGTTTCGACGGGCAGCAGTTAACTTATCGTTGTTTCCTTCACAATTAAACTAGCACCTGGCAAGGGTAATTTTTCTAATTTTTCGAGTCTAGAGAGCAGAGAGAAACATGTTTAAACATTTACAAACTTTGGCAATCCGTATTCGACCTTTTTCAGTACTTTAGGACTAATAAGACCAATGTCGTTTTGATCTTTCACGAAAAACTTAAAAAATAGCATACTGCAAGGAATAGTGGGAAACCTGTATTGAATACAACAGGAAATACTCGTTTGTTTTCTCCAAAATTTTGATTTTTCTGGAATTTCATCTAATGCGTACCGTGTTTTGTTGCTAAGTGCATGGTCTATCATGGCTCCGAAAAAGTGATTTACAAGAGAAAATCTCCACGGAATTTTCTACATGTTGCCAACCTAAATGTGTGATTCATTTCGCTTGATTATTTGGGATCCAATTAACGCGGTACAAACGAATTAGTGTACTTCAACCAAAGCGAGCCTCGTTAAGTCAAAACATGTAAGAATCAGTTTGCTTCAGCCTTGCGCTAACATCCTCTGGCTTCAGCTTCCACCTCACATTGCCGGCCACTCAAAATAAAAATGATCGAGAAACCGAGAGAAGTGCACGGATCTGCCAAACTGCGTTGATTTTTTGGTTCCTGTTACTTTGTATTTTTTTGCGAACAGCTGGATGAATAGATAATTGTCATCAAATACATTTCTTATTAGATTTTACGAATGAGAATCCTCCTATTTTTCTGATTTTCAACAAAATTGGCCTGTTTCACGGAAAGGTCTCTCTCTCTATATATATATAAGCAGGTTGCCAATGCAACAACATCTAAGTAGGAACATACGGAAAACGGTGAAGAGAGAAGATAGTAAACGGCAAGAAGACAAGTTTCATTGTTTTCATCTTACATATTTCGTCACTCTCTCTAACCGTCAACTGTTTTTATGGAGTGTACGTCTTGCATAAAGCGTTCTCGCCACTGTCTCCTAGCTTTTTTTAACAAAGCCACCGTCAATCCTTCAAGCCCCAACCAGGAAGGTGAAAAATATCAACCAATGCCACCTTTTTAGTGTTTCTACGCCAATTCATATTTTGACCACCACATTGCTTCTTCCATCACTTCCCAGCACATATATTAAAGAGTACGAAAATGTGAGCAATGTGCTATGCGTACCCAAGCCACCGAAAGTGATGTACGGCGATTACCTCAGTGGGACACTGAATGACTACACCCAACATGCGACGATGCACCTCATCCCTATCTACTCGATTTTCTCATCAGACTCGAGCAGTACTTCGGAGACATCGGTAGTCGATTGCAGAAAGTCGCCTAGTATCTTCAACGCCAAGAGGCTAGGTCCCGCAACCATAAGGAAGAACACTACGAACTGTTGGATTGAGCACTCTTCCACCGATAGGCTGTGCGTTCTGTAGTATGGGAAATCTGAATAGAAAGGAGTGTATACGGAAACCTCGCTTTAGTCCGCAGGAGAAGACGGAGGGTGGCGAAAGCTGGTCATAGGCCCTTACTCGCCCTGAGGTGTGACCGTACAGCTCTTTGAGAACCGGCTCGTAGGTCTCAGACATTCCGTTTCGCAGTGAACATTATCACAAAGCAGACATACTAAGTTAGTCGAACACTGCGGGAGTGCCTTAGAATACGATGACCGTTGGCGGCAGAAAAGCAAAGCGGCTCTCTAACACAGTCAGAGGTTGGATATTTAGCTGACTAATTCAGGACCAGCGCGATTCCCAACTTGTCCCTCGCGGGTTTGCTCTTCGCATGTGTTGTACAACTCACAAAGAATGACAGACGCTAGCAGCTTTGGTGCTATCGTGATTAAACTACCACTATTATGGTTAAGCCAGTCACTACGCGAGCTCTTCTCTACGGTAGACAAGTCAAATACAGACTTTATCCACCTCGAATGGTGGATATATTGAAGGGTAAAGTTATTTCTTCTAAGAAAACATAATTTCCTCGAAATAGTAGACTTGTTAAAAAAGACCCAAAGTTCCTTGACAAGTCCCATTCCTCCATAATTCCGAATACTACAGTCGCTTTCTGCTGCTGGATGTCAGTAAAATCATTTATTGTATTTGCAAATCCGTACCCCCGCCTGCACACGATATGGTTCTTGCTGGGATTCAGTTCATAGGCTTTTGTCCGTGTTTGGTTCAAAACTTTTGCCTGGAGATTGCACCTAATAATTTAATCTTATGTAGTAATTAGTAGTAGTAAGTACTGAAATCCCGGTGATGAGCATTCACATAAACTTTATATAAGCGCGACAAACCGTTCATGGGTCACTCGTACATCCGTCATATATAAAGTGAAACTAGAAGGATAGACGGTCGCTCTGCTTTTACTAAGGGCCAGTCGACATGACGGGAAACCGAAGATTGTCATTTCACACAGGGGCGTGCGCACGTGGCCTCCAGATTGATTCTCCTTCAGTGGTCACTCTCAAACCCAGCTAGTCCATAGCCGAAAGAACAGTATCTAGATTCCTTTGCGTTTACAGGCTTGTTCAGATACGGGGATACATGCTTCAAGTATAAACACTACATATATTACCGCGATATCGCAAAAATTATGGAAAATTATACAGCTGTGGAAAAAATTCATACAGATTTTGTTGATTCCCAAATTTTTCATCGTCAGCCCACGGTTGATTTGTTTTTTCGAAGGATTTGCATGCGGGTTTGCTTCTGGGATGGAGTGACACTATGCAGGCAACTCAATACGTGCTGAACCGCTTGGCGATTGAGGTTTCTAGGTAGGGTATGTGCTTTGCGCTTTCAAAATGCAAAGTACTTCTTCAAGACTGACAAGAGTCTGTACCTTCACTCACCCTTTGTGAGGATCGGTTAGAGAAAGTCAATAGCTTCAAGTACCTCGGGAACCTGATCACACCTAGAGGAGGTGTTGGGAAGGTGGTCACATCACGAATCGCGAAAGCCAGAGCAGCTCTCGCGAACTGGCGTCACTCGTGGCGCCCCCATGAAATCCAGCTTTGAATCAAGGGAAGAGTGTACACTGGCTCGGTTCATAGTGTTCTTCTTTACATTTGCAAGACCTGGTCTATTCATATTGCGGATGTCTGGCAACTTTCACTGTTCGACCATCGATGTCACCGAAGCGTTGCTGGAGTCTGGTGGGAACATCCGGTGAGAAAATGCGAGGTTCATTGTCATGTTTAGACAGTCACCCTCTGACTGAGACAGTCGCTCCACGTCACATTCCGTGGCTTGGATGCGTATTCCGTATACCTGTTCATTGTCTATCTATTCTTGCTCTTTTTGCACGTGCCGAGCAAAACTGGAAGAAGCAACGTGACGATCAGGCTATGACTCGGTGTATAGGTATGAAGAAGTTAGCTTCGGCTGTGGTCTTGTTTGGTGCTTCGCGCCTTCCTGGTTGGGGCCCAAGAGATGAGGATTGTTGTTGGTTGGACACTCAAGGAGATATGACTAAGAACCGGAGTCAGTGCAGTGGGTGCTGTATGGCTTATCTGTGAAACTTTTTTGTTGTTTCTTTCTAATTATTTTTTTTCCTATGTTTACCCCGCTCAGTAGTTTCTGTTACGGGATTCATTGGCACCATGCTTATTTTCAATCCGGTGTAATATGTTTATATACACATATTTCAGAGGTGAGGCGTACATTGAGTTATAACGTTTATTTTGGCGTTTCAATCCAAACTAGGACTCGTTCTCAAATGTGAATTACTAATTGAATCATTCAATCATTCGCTTTTCACAATGAGTCCTAGTTTGGATCGAAACGTCACAACTAATGTTAGAACTCAATGCACGCCTCCTCACCTCTAAAATATGCAACTTGAGCTGCATCTGTTTTCACTCATAACTATATATATCCATATGGGTCTCATCGAAACTCATATAACAGGCATCATATGAGCAATTTCATTATTAGGAGGCAGCTGCATAGGGAAGCATATACTTCAATTTGTATTCCTTTAATTCACCAAGAACCGGCGAATCTTTATAATAATATACCACATTCTTCGGGGTTATCTACGGAGCAAATAAGTCGGGAATTTATCGATGTCATAATTTAGCCACTATGTGGATATCATACCCTTGACGCATCACGAGCCCGTTAGGAAGAACAAAGTGAGATTGGTTCACAACAATCTGGCGCCTAGTTTGTTAGGAATCTAGCATCAATAAACAGTGGTAATCGATGGGCTTATCTTTATGTTTCAGTAATTTTTTGGACTTTTCGATGTGGCATCCAGCACTTCCTAGATAAAATTGTTTTTACTTCGTGATTCAAGAAGCTTTAGGGTTTCTTAGTCAACATCCACTGGTTAAGAAACCTCCATTAATTATCACTCCAGGAAGCGAAGCGTGCTTTGATGAGTATCATGATTTAGACTGGGATATGATTTTAGATGAAGCATACTCTTCAATCAAATGTACTTTTACGCGACTGAGAACAAGCCATTCCATTCCGTTTAACGTTTCATAAATTTTGGTAGAGTGAAATAAGGAACTTTTTATCGCAAAAACCGCACTCTTTATATTGAACATTCCTTTTGGAGGGGGCGTTGACGGACAGGAAAACGGGACAACTTCGTCGGAGAATTTTGTTCTAGAATTGTCCATTTTTTAAGTATATTTCAGGTCATCATATGCTGTGCGTCCAACAATAAAAGTTAAATTTCTTTAGATTGAGGTGATCCGAATGTTTTGATATTTCGCAGGGTAGTTTTATTCCTTGCTTTGTTTTCCTACCAACTCACGTCACATTTCTCATGAAGCTTGGAGTGTTCAACTACTAATCAAGTCTATCTGGACGACGGTGAATGAAATATCGCAAATAATCTGCAACCTAATTAGAGAGAGGAACTTCTGTCGCGAAATTTTAATGTGAATATAAGTATCTTTGTGGTCGCTTTCGGATGTAATTGACTTCATCCATGGAAATTATGCTCTAGACAGTTTATTTGTTTAATACGACGCAGGTGGTGGCTTTATTCAGTTTGAAGTTGTGGAGAGGATCAGGCATAAAATTTTAAATCGAATGGTGCTTTCGAGTCAGTTCCGTATCCGCAATATTGTAGTTTTGAAGAATTTTGCTGTTTTCCGCTCACTACTTCACAGTCACAGTACTAATGTAAGCGATTAAGGCAGTGCGCTTGAGAGACCTTGAGACAAGGTCAACATTAGTGTAAGCCAAGACCCTCTCTAAGCGATAATTCTTCTGTACGTGATCAGTCACCACTACTTGACCCCAGTTGACATGTACTCGTCTTCAGTCTATAAATACGTCCGTAATTGTGAGTAGAATGTTCGATAACATAAGTGCATTTGTCGTAAATGTGAGCTTGTTATTCTAAGACCGTTCCAAAACCATTTGTGAAAATTTCATGTTGAGGAAGGGTACCATTTTCATGTTCAGACGACATTGGCTAGATATCCAAGGTCTCCCATGTTTGACTGGCCTAATCACGATTGACAAGCAGATCTAATGAAGGAAACCTGTACATAAATTCATAGTATTTGTTGCTGCCCATGTAATCCTAGCAAGTACTAGAGCTTCAAGGCTGTCAACACTGCACATTTCTGAATACATCCCAATCGGCAACACCTCTGGAGCCATTGTCAGTAACAAAATCGACAAAGTCTTTAGGTTCCCCAGAGGAAACTTGCAACCATTCGCCTTCAGATCGATTATCTCGAAATGTGAGAAATAAAACGGAACTAGCTAATACTTAAACTTAGCCATCTGAAACCCTTTCTCCTTTAATGTAAGAGATTTCGCGCAAAACATCATAAGGTAATATTACTAAAATATAGCAAAAATATCTATGGAATTGGGGTGACATGCAAGATTTTGCATAGGGTAGCAGAAATCCTCCATAAATATTGGAGATCACTAACAAACGTTCCTCTGAATTACTTGACCAACTCTGAACGGAAAATGTTTTCAGTGTCAGGGAGCTTAATAGCATGTGTGATGAAGTTCATTTTCACAAATGCAACAAGGCATTGAGCATGTCTCCAACCCTAGAAATTCCAGTGTGGCATGTACGGAGAAGGGAAAGGGTAAAAACAGACCACCACAAGTGATCTCCAAGGATCGCATACGCAGTCTGCAGATCTTATGGCTTTATTCGGGTTTGTGACACAGAATCCAAAGCAACCTCAAGTAGATCATCTAGTGGGATGTTAAACATTTCAGTGAGTATTTCAATCCATGGAGTTTCAGGCTCTCCCGTCTTCTGTGCGATGATCTAGATTGTTTGAAACCGTCATTTTTAATGGACGCTGAGGAAGCGCTGTGAAAGAAACTTTCGGTAGTGTTCCTCTGGTGAGATTTTTATGATCATACCCAGTGGTCTACCTAGAGGTCTCACCTGTATGCTTGGTTCATGGTTTCGTTTCATGTTGATTCTTTTATTTACCATCTTTCCGTGAGACTTCAATTCATACAAAACAAAGGCGTGTATTTTCTGTTGTCTTTGGCCGTCACGCATCTCCAAGATCTACGGATTCAATGCATTTCTTCACGCACTTGTTGCCATTCCGTTGCTTTGCGAAATCGAAGGATGCAACGTTTCTTCTCAAAATTTGCTGATGATAAATTGTCTACTCAATTATTCGCCAGTAGTCTAACGGAATGTATTATCAGATGTGCAAACTGTTTGGCGAGTTCTCGACATCCATAGATCCAAAGTAGCCTAATGTAAATCTCGGTTGAGTTTTTATATAAAAGACACAGTGCAGCGATTTGAAAAGACTACTTTGTGTCAGCCAGTAGGCTTGCAAGCTTGTCTAGGAGCTCAAGTGCGCATTATCATAGAATTGCTTGGCGGTATCTTTCATCCTCCTGGTTCAAAGTAGGTTTGGATTATATGAACTGTCTCTCTGCCCACATTTTGCAGCTTCTTATTAGAAATTAACTATTAGATGAACCCAGGCTTACTAAACTTTAGCCCTTTTTCAGCTCACAACAGTCGCATTTACAAATGAACAAAGTACAGATGTGATCGAAAACATTCATTCTCGTGAAAGTCGGATCTTGGTATCAATCAGTTTTCTCTTATTACTCTTATCTATTTTGTTCTTTAACAGAAAACCTCTGACAGAATGGCGGTAGACAACCGTGCTGATGCGAAGAATTCTGCGTCGACAAATTTCATAGATTCCGACGCAGTTGAGGATCCATCCGCGCCACCTCCTCCACCGCCGCCACCATTGCTTAATCCTTGGCCATCTCGGCGACTGGACCATCCGGGACCAGTAAGAGGATATCAAGGTGATACAGTTGAGGCACGTTGTAATAACCAAACGCAATTGTCACGTGAAATTGGGCATACAATCCAAAAACCCAGTTTGGCCGTCTCGTCTATGATGCGCGAAATGCAACGGCATATTCTGGCTAGGCGGAAGGCTATTGAAGCGGCCGAGGAAGCGAATGAAGCTACGGGTGCAAGTGGCTCAGATCCTCCGGTATACTTGCATTTCTACTTATTTTAAGCTTTTAATCGTAGAAGTTCTTCTGAATGTGCGTCTTTTGCTCAGTTGAGCTTAACTGCTAGATTCAACTGAATCCAAAGTATTCCGCAATGGATCCGGTTGGTGACTATCGCGTTGACTTGAGGATAAGAAAATATCAGCTTCTGTACTTCCTGTCTGTGATTTTCGGTAATTTATCAGCTTTACGTAAGTTTGAGAGGATTCCCAAGACGAAATATGGCTAGTTTATGGCCCCCTGTTGCCGCTGCTTGTTCTTATTTTCCCACCTGGAAGTGAAACTCCACTCCAATTCACCCCATCATTCCACTGATAACATTCTGTTTCCTCATCTGCGTCCTTTTTCCATCAATCTGATTGGTTTTTGATGCTTTCCTCTATCTCGACCAACTATGACTTCTGTGATTTGGTCGTTAGCGAAGTGAAAATAACAAGGGTGAACTACAATTTCTTGGGAAGATAAAGCAGACGGAAAGTCACACTGAATCCGCTTTATTCCCACGTTAGCTTCCGATTTTAGCCAGTCATCAAAAGGTCTGAACAGCTTCATTTGTGAAAAGCAGTTTTTATTCAGTAGCTGGTTCACAGGTACACGGAAAACAATGGAAAGCGGACCGCTCGATCGTGCATAGACAACACTAACCATTGTTAGAAGTTTGTCACATACTGATTCTCCTTGCCATGTAATGATATCATCTAAATTGTTATCTTTAGGTGAGAGAAAGACCAGTGCAATTAATCATGGACTTAGGATATTCATACGAAACGCTTTCAAATGCAAAAGTCGGGAATAAACTTCTTTATTTCATTCTAAATAGCATACATTACACTACACAGCCCAAGAAACCTACATTTCGTTGTCGATAGCACGCTAATTATTCGTGAAAGGGACGTTTAGATCCACCTGATTCCCCTTGTCCTCTGAGTGCGCCCAGCTCGCGCTGTTTAGTAATTCCTTACTTTGGGCCCAAATACGTTGCCCCAAGATACCGTCTGAGAAAGTGCAGTCAATATGAGCCGTTCATCTTCCTTTTAATTTTCGCTTGCACTTTTTGTTGGTCTAACTTTGTGAGCTGCCTCATGTGTAATCTCACTGTTTGATTGTGACTTTAGTCGTTTACCAGTCTGGAGACGGATTGCACTTATATTTGCGTCAGACTGAATTGCAGTTTGTCATTGCCCATGTGACTGTCTATTAGAAAGAGAATGTTTTCAGTCTCAGTGGTTTTGAGAATCTGTTTTGGTCGTATCGTTTTCAGTCTTCATAGCACCGCAGGTTTCTCGATTCTGTTCTGGTAATCTAACGCATCCACTATAATACTTGGCCTCTGTGGGTTCAATTAAAGGGTGAGCGCTTCTCTCAAAACCCCTATTCACAGAAATATCTGTCACTTTTATAGAGCTTAATCGCAGCTTGGATGACGGTAGAATTCTGTAAACCAACGCAGTGCTGTGATTTGACTCTCAAGTGTCCATTACCGATAACTGTTCTCACCATCGTTTCCATAACAATTCAATATTTTGATTAGTATTTTGCATCTATTTGGAATCATATGCTCCTGAGGGCTGAACCTACCCGGGCTTCTTGACCTGGTAAATGGTTTAGTGGGATGGTGATCACACCTCACTTAATAGATATTTGAATCTGAAAGAAGCCTCTTGAATCCATTTCACATCTCCAGCTAGAAATATCATCGTCGACCGAAGTTCCCAGTGCATTTGTCCACCTAACTAAAACACCATTTGAGATCTACAATAAACTGGTAATCATCTGTAGACTGGTCAATGGTCTTTGTTAGCGATACGCCTAAAATCTTCATTATTCGATCCGTTAATTTCATAGTGGTTATGACCAGAGAATCATATAGTTAAAAGGAACCAAATGACGGCGAGTTCTATCAAATCGAAAGTGGATAGCGTACCCGATAATTGATATCCTGAAGACGACTCGGTTGCTTGAAAGGTGCAAATTTTTTCATTTCGGAGATGCAGACTTTTAAGGCGGACCGGAACTGAAGCTTCTCATATGTGAGGCTTCCAGAAGATCTAAAAAATGGAATTCCACTGATCCCAATGTCTTGTATACTGTTTCCCCCTGTCGCAAAGGTGTTCGTTGTTTGTTGGGATTTCAAGTCCCGTTCCTCAGATTCTGACGATTTACTGTTGCAAAACGTTAATTCGAACCCGAAAATCACTGAGATGTTCTCAACTAACCTCTCAGAATGCTTATTGCATTAACGTGAACTCATTATATGCAATCAAGCACCTTTATTTTTTATTCCGATTGAATATTTTGGAGACCTTATTATTTTACGCACAAATATTCCTCGCTCTGATGAAGCTGAACCGGACGACAATGAAATTTGTCGTTTGATAAATGCCGCCTCACATGTAGTGTTATTAGTTCGCACTCAGTTGCGGGGTTTTATGCATCGACAGAACTAACCGACAGTTTCACAACGAATAATGGAACACATGCTAAATTAGCCAATAACCACAACGATGCAATATTTTTCTGATCTCCATCAAAACCCCGGATATAAACCTATCAAAGGCGCATTTTTCCCTGCACGTGAACCAAGGCAGGTAGATGTCAGTCCTTCGTCTGAAGTGGACATTAATAGATAGGTTTTCTTAAAAGGTATTAGGCAGCTCGACCAAATGGACTGTCTCCGTCCAAGGAAGTTGGCAAAGTGTTAACGTCCGAGTCAACAAAACTCCTGGGATCAGTCTGGGTGGGAGAAGATATTTCTAATGACTGGTGTTGCAAGCTTTTCTCCATCGTCTGAACCATGGTGTAGTATGCGTTTTGCATCTTCGACGTGCATAGTGCTGTTGCGGAACTTGATCGGCTCAAAGCCGAAACTTCGCCTTGCAGGGGAGCAACTAAATGAGGTGGACAGATTTAGTTACTTCGGTAGTTCTATCTCATTTTCCGGTCCTATATCAGGCAGTATCTTCGCGCATACGGAAAGTTCGTTTGGGATTTGCTAAGTTGATTAATCTATTGCGTCAGCGTTACATCCGGTTATTGGCTGGAAGTCGAGTATACACACCAGCAGTGAAGTCGGTATGGCTATACGACTCCGAAACATGGCCGTTGAGAGGAACAGGTATTCGAACACTTTTGGAAGAATACAATGGGAGAATTTAGTCAGTAACTCAAAAGCTAGGCATAAGGTACCGGATCCTAGGATCCAATCTTTAGAACAGGCTATGAATCAGAATAGCTTAAGGCTGCTGGGACGTTTTTCACATGCCCACAGAACGACTACCTCGTTGTACGCTGTTGTTCGAGGCAGGAAGTAGTTGTAAGATGATTCGAGGTGGCTAGTGGACTGGCTCGTGTAGGTAAAGTTGGACTACCGGGTTGGGATCAAAGAGATCCCTCGACGTGATGATTATCGACAACAGGTGATACGGTCCGAGGCCATTGTCAGCGATGTGTTTGCTTTCGAAACCTTTCTTTTCTGTATAGTCTTTCAAATTACTATCTTTCAGGTGACCTTTACCATTTCTCGCCCTTTTTTCTGTTCTGAGCCAATTGTCTTGAGATACCAACATAAACCGGAACACCTTGGTACCAGGTTTGTGTTTGTACTGATTGAACTGAACCATGAAGCAAATGCAAAGGTAGCCCCATATTCTTTTCCAAGCTGCGTTTGTGCAAACCAGACTGGAAGCATTTATCACTCAGTAAGATTTTGGTGACCAGTTTTACGTCATCTTTAGTCGAGTTGATCCAAGCATTACGAGTACAATTTTTCCTAGCTTTTTTGTTTCTCAAAACTACCCTTTTCGTTAGATTATAATTGTTAAACTGATGTCCCACAATTGCCACATTTCTTTAGCTTTTTTTGACCAGCGAAATCCATTTTTCGTTTCCATTCGGATTAATTTCGCCCACTCCAATCGACTGATTGCATTTTTTCACCTCATCACTGGGTACTACTGTAAGAAAATCTGTTCTGGCAACAAAGGGTTCACTTGTTTTTCATTCCCCTTTCTATCCCCGGATTTCGTTTCACCTGCACAGAATCGCGTTTCAAAAGGAAACGGGCAGCCTGCATTCCAGCGTTCCACTTCCTCACCAAATCATTCTGCTAATGATTCTAGAAATACCAAGTGAGTTTATCTGTCGTGTCTGTTTTCCCACACCCAGGCCTGGTAACATTATGACGGTTTCTTTTGTTTTGTCATTTTTGACATTTTCCACAATATCCAATGAGTAGTATGTTTGGGCAGTTTCTCCATTATTCTTCAAATGGTGTATCCTTGATACCGGAGTACCTTTAAGTATCCACCGAGAGCGCTCTTTGACTGAATGTGCTACAATTCTGTCATCTTTATTTCGTTGAATTCTTCTCCAATATTTCGTTCCATTATGATCTTATTTCGCCGCCACAATCGGTCACAATCATTGTTGTGTAAAAACATTATTCTTTCTCAATATGGGTTGGGAACACGCACTGCTGCACCTCAGAGACCCTCTAATCCATTTAGAAGAAGCAATCGTACTGGATGGTAGGCAGCTCCTAAATGCACCCTTCCGGCTATGTTCATTTCGGCACTGTTGTGTACTAGCATCCGCTCTCTGTTTACGAAAACGTCGGATCTGTTCCTCGCACTTCGATCACCGATCCATGTTCACACTTGCGTCACCTGCATACAAGAATCGTGGCAGAACCCGGATGTCGCTGATTCACTCGTGTCCATAGACAGCTTCAGACTCCATCGGCAGGACAGAGTTTCGAACAAGAAGAAGACTGGAGGCGGTGTTGCAACATACATAAACTCCTGGTCTGACAAGTCCGAAGTTGTTTATACGTACTCGCTCGATAGAATTGACTGTCTCGTGACACAGTTTAGCCCGCAACAAAATATCCCATATTTTTCGACTCTTTTCTAGTATTTATTGTTCGTCTTCTTGAGAGTAGTCTGCATACCATTGTAGATTTCAATCATGCATCTATCCTACCACTGACTATGTTTGATTCGACTGATCTCTGTGATTCTCTCATCAGCGGCGGCTCCATTTTAGATGGAGTTATTGCCAACCACCCCGATTTATTTTCTATGAAATTGCGTGCTCCAATTTCAACTGCCGATCATTGTCTGCTTCTGCTAAGGCCCAAGATATACTCTAAGTCGTCCTTCCATTGCTTTAGGCAAACAAACCAAGTCCGAGTTCGCCTTCGTAACTTTTCATACAACAACCTCATTCTGCTTCAAAAATCACCTTCGCTCGCATCTACCTGTTCCTCTTTTGAAACCCTGCTCAATGACAATGTCAAACTTTTCACAGAGACGATCAACACAATCTTTGATATCTCCTGCTCCTCAAAAACACCATTCGTCTCAAATGGTCATATCTCCAGCAACTGAAATCCCTAAGAAGACGCAAGAAGCACTTCTACAGATCTCATAATAACTCAAGCGTGTGGTATATTTCCAACCTAATAAAAGCTGAAATCAAACGCATCGATACTACAATCGCAAGCCAACTCCTGAGTGGTAACAACAACCGGTTCCTATGGCAAGACTTTCGACTGTTGTGTGGAAAGCAAAAGGAACATGCGACGTTTTCCGCGGATGTCGACAGCATCAGTCGTGCTTTCATCCATCCTTCCACTTATACCCCGGTCATATTCGGGCAGGGTGATAATATGACAGTTGCATGCTTTTCCAGGGAAGAGGTACTCAACCTTCTCCGCACCACTACAATTACCGCAGGGTTGGTCTTGACAGTCTACTCTAAGCTCTTTCAAGTCATGGTGCTATGGTCCTGACGGATGCATTCACTTCTCATTAGCACATCGTTGGGCTCGTCTTTTATCCCTGACTGTTGGAGACCCGTCACTATTAGTCTCATTCCTAATGCTAGCAGTTCTATTGCTTTGGCAGAACATTTTTGCCCTATCGCCTTAACATCTTGTGGTCTTAAACTAACGAAGCGTGCTATACTTAAGCGCTTACTTTCTTCTATGTATCCTCTTGACGACCCTTTTCAGTTTGCTTATAAATCTAACAGGTCAACTTTGGACATTGTCACTTCCCTCATTCACCACATTTGTAAGCCCTTAAACGTATCGATGAAAACTGTGCGTTGCATCTCTATGGACTATTCATCGGCATTTGATTCCATCCTAAGTTCTTCACAAACTACAAACATTTAGTTATCCCAGACCTTTGTCAGCATGGTTGTCGGATTACTTTACAAACCGAACCCAGTGCACACGAATGAACGATACAACTTCAAAACCGTTGACTGACAACTCAGGCGTGCTTCTTTCACCGTTTCTCTTCTCTACTTACTTCAACGACTTGTCAATTAGCTCCCCCTGTCATCTGTTCGGGTAGGCTCTCAAGCAGTTTCGAGCAACGATGATTTTCAAAGTTTTCCCAACAACCTGTGAAATCGTGAGAAATGGCACGTCCCCTTGTTAGTGCTTCTGCTCCAGGATAACTGGCTTCTGAAAAGAAGAGTTTAAAACATGCTTGGAAGTGGCACGCCCCATACTCTTGAATGTCTAGGTTCATCCGTTGCGTCATCAGCCACGACCCTAAACTTTTCGTGTGTCATGGAACTACGTTGAATCTCAACAGGTTAGGTGTGGCTGCGACCTGATGATGGTAAATTACCACCCATCATCTAACTGACCGGCATTGTTTGGATTTAACCTTTTAAAACAGGAAACACCGGACGACCAACTCAGTTATTAGCACTAGTTATGGAAGAGCCGTTAGTTCTTGTAAGATGCACTATGTGACCGCTTCTGGTGCATCTGGTCATTTGACTTTTTCACCACACTATCTGACATGACATGCCAGATACCAGTCCCACTTTCTGGTTGTTCGTAGACCAGCTACCGTGTAATGGCGAAAGTCCTCAGAAGTAAAAGGACATGATATTTCTTATTAGACTCTCTAATTGAGCACTGGAATTTTATTGTTGGGTAACACAGCTTATTCTAAATAGTTGTGATGCATCTTCTTTCTTAAGGACGGTCTGCATTCGACCGCGTCTGTAATATATAGATATGGAGTTAGCCATTGAAATTGGTTGATGTAATTTGGACAAATGCTTCAGTCAGTGGCTTCGCCATATTCGAGATATTTCCACTTCTTTCGATTTTTCCTTCATTTCTATTCGGTACCGTGGGGCAACAGTCACAATCAGAGTATGCTAGTTCACGGTCGTAAAACACAATTAATTGACATTCTTAAAAATGCACCTGCCTTTACTAATTGCGCGATAGCGCATAAAGTCCACGTACAGTGGCCATCTCGACATTCTCCTTCGCTTGGAGGCAGTAGACCGGCCACAGCTACTATTTCAGTCATGCTACTGCGACTACTGTTGTCATAACCAGTAGGTAAATTGAAAATCCGACCCTTCTCTCCTAAATCAACGTTTTTTGTGGACCGTCCACAAATGGCCCGCTGGGTGATGAATTCACCCATGTTCCATTCAATTGCTTTACGTGGTTGCACTCCAGTTTCTAATCAAGGCAAGTCCAGTCCAGGGAATCAGGTTTTGACAGCGTTCCTTGCATTTATTTGCTGCACGTAGTCTGTTTACAATTAAGCGCAACAGCCGTGTAACGATACGCATTAGGAATACACATCATTTTCCTGTTAATCAGGATAGGCTTCGACACTGGGCCGAATATCGAAATGAATGTGTTGGATGAACGCACGCCAAGGGATTTACTCCGAAATCAACGACTGTGAACGTTTGTGAAGTCACAGCGGAGTACGAAGTAGGGTCGAGTATCTGACTAATAAAAGTAGAAAAGCGGTTGTTGCTGACCACCTTCTTCCAGTTAATTTCAAACTGGATGAAGATGTCTTATTGTAGCCAGCGAAACCCTTGCTCTATGGCCTATGAACGTGGGTTGTTTTCCGTTATCAAGATTTGAGCCGTTGATTGTACCTACCTTCAAGGAACGACTACGTAGTGATTTCAATAATCTTCGTCAAATGATTTTGCTTTCGATAGTTGCGATATCCTCAAACCGTCTGACGCAGGTTGACCAGCAAAATGGGCACATTTCGCCTAGGTTGAGGTGACATCGGCCACATTTTTACTCTTCGCCAAGTACAGTTGGTTCAAAGCCTCTCACTTGTGGCCTGTTCTGCATTTCCTAAAAGCAATTTTTTCCTCCTAGTGAACCTGTACGTATAGAACCGTAAGAATTGTGATTATCACACTCCATAAAAATCGGCCTGTGTGAGTCATAAATTTAATAATCAGTCGACTTGTTCATCGACCATTTGGTTGGCTTTCCAGTTGATGAGATGAATAATGCGAAACAAATACACTGCACTTCTCTATTCTCGTTGCTTTTGAATATTGGTGGTTTTGGTATTGTGGATCATTTGCCTTCATAAATTCTTCGTTGCTGAAATTGGTTCCTCGATAGTGAAATTCTCATCCTAGATATTATAACCTAAACACGCCAAGCTCAGTTCTCCCGACATTATGAAAATGATGTTCATTCTTTTGGCTGTACCCTCCCCGCTTTGATGCTCATAGGCGGTTGTCGTAGCTCCTGAGGCACATCTATTCTCCACTGCAATCAAAATTCATCATTCCTTAAAATCCCCAATTAAAGGCTGCGATCGGAGAAGCTTGTGATAGTTCCACTCGTCGAAATTCCAGATTCAAACAACAGTCTGGTCTTGACTGCATCCTTATTTTCCCCGTTTAATTCTTTCGCTAAGTCGCCTCATTTCCACTAAGTTTGTTGTACACATATGCACGAAATTATCCCTTCCCCTTAGAACAATTTTTCGCATCTCACGTTCAGTTCAAATATATAACGAACCCTCGCGGTTCTTGATGACTATTTTTGCAGTCTTTTTAGTGCTTACTTTTGCTTCGCTATTCTCCCCATCAACTGTCTTATTCGTACTCAACAAATGTGAGCAATTTTCTTAATCGCGACGTGCTCCACTTGACGGGAATTAACGATCGTTATGGTTTTGTTCCTCGGTCAATCATACTGGCCAAGTCATAGTTTTCAGATTGTTGGATGTTAAAATTTCGCGTTTGTTATTGCTACACTGGGTGAATGGGATTGGATGATCCAAAGTGTGACGTGTGCGAATGCGGGTGCGCGTTTCCTTCGGTCGACGAGATGTAAATACGTCAGCTGCGATAGTAGGTACGCGGTGGTCTTCCTCGCCACACCGACGTGACCCACCAGATTCTTGGACAATCTGATTGGGCGTTGCATCGAAGACGCTGGGGGATTCAGTCGTAATATTGTTTTTTGTGTGACTGTGCGTATGTCTGTTTATCGATCTAACCTATTTCGAATACCTGATGTTTAAAGACCCGCGTTTATCGGAACGATCGAACGCACTTCCGTCCGTCTGCTTCGTCACGTCCTATCCCAATCTCCGCCCAGATGGCGAAAGGTTTGATAAGCATTCACGTTCATCCAATGGGTGAATGTCCGGTGCATTTTTCCGCTGCCCGTAGCTTTTGGTAGCAATAGTAGTGGCTGTATTACAGTCTCGTCACATGGATACAAAGATCCATGTCACGGCACATTTATCTCCCAAGTCCTTTGATCAAGTAAGTTACTTATGTTTGAAACTCTGCTGAATTGTTCTATCAGAGTAGGTTAATTGCTTTTACGTTCCGTGGCCCAAATTACATATTTCCGAGTTAAGTGTCCCACACCGTCGCCTGGTGCCAACAGACAGAAACCAATGTCTGCAAAATGAAATTTATCAGCAATGTGAGGGTGAACAATTACTTGTTTGATTACTATCCATTACTGACTTTGAGGGCAGCTATCTTTTTCGCGGAATTTCTGGTCTATTTTTAAAGTTTTTTTCGCTAAAGTTCCTGATGTTTCTTTTCTTTGGCATTGCATAACATTCTCCATCGAACTGAACTCTTTAAACACCCATCTTTCACTTGCAACGAAGTTTCCCTTAACCTCCTCTGACATGGCGTCCTGAAAACAGATGACTATTTAACCGTTGTTTTTTGGTCAGGAGACGTTAGATGTTCCTTAGAACATCACAGTTATTTCACTTTACCTTTCGGAAGTTTTACTCTGAACGAATTTTTAACCGGGCGACCCGGAATAATATACTTCTTACTCAAATGTTCTTGATTGAAACACTCCGTCAAGGTCAGCTGATCTGCTCAAAAATGCACTGACCGTCTCGGTTCTCTGGCATGCAAACTCCTTTTGAGCGGTTCGGTTCAGGTCGATGATCTGGACTGGACTCCTATGCATGTTCGGTTAACGTCTTTGAAAAGTTCTAGAATATTCTCACTGAATCTATTCGTATCGCAACACCTGATTGCTTCTCCTGCCTTTCGCGCTGATCGTCCACCTCGGTGTTCGCAACAATCCACAACAACGTAAGAGATCAACGCAACGTGCCTAAATGACCTTGATGTAAGGTCAACTGTGATAGAAACCGAGATTGTTCGTGTTCGCTTTTGGTGTTAGACCCCAGTAAACTGCAGTTAACACATAACCACCTCGTGCCTATAAATGCATGCACAGTTATAGGTAGAATACTCGGTAAAATAGATGCTTTTGTTTCACAAACGGATTGGTTATCACTTATGAATTTAAACCAGGATAAATCTTTAGCCCTTTCCAAAAACCTTTATGAAATTTTCGGGCTCTACAAAAGTTTCCTTTTTCATGTGCAAACGCGTTTACCTAGACAACCAAGGTCACTTGTGTTCAACTGGCTTTGTTGCAATCCACAAAGAGACATGATAAAGCTAACCTGTAAATAAATTCATGGTACTTGTTGATGTCTATATACATGTAGCATGTACTAGGGCTTTAAGGGTACTAACGGGAATTTTTTGAATCCATCGCAATCGGCGGTCGACCTAGTTCTTCACGAAGTAACTTGTTCAGCACAGCCACAAAAATATTTTCGGAATAGTTCCTTATGAGCTTTATTCTTCACTGACGATCTTGTTCCGTTTTGATGAACTGATAAGCATAACACTTTGTGGTTCGAGTACGACTACTAGTTTTTAAAATCTACTTATTGCATTCCGGCTCCTGATGATTGCTGAGAGCTAGTCATCAGAGGATAACCACATGTGAAAGTCCATATTTTCGTTAATCTACGTTTTGCTTTTAAAATACAACTATTTTCTTCAGCACTTTCACTGTGTAGAAAAAGTGAAGCAGCGACTGATCTATGTTGCCCATTTGTTTGTCCCTAAGTACCGTGCTAACTGTGCAACCGTACGTTTCACACGTGTGATGGTGTTCGGTAGATGAGATGCAGTCAGGTTTCATGATTTGGAAACAGCCCAGTAGATGATTTGTGTGGGGGCTGATCAAGCCACATGAAGTTTGTTGTACTGGGACTCAAGCGGATTAAAGCTTAAGTCGAACGATAAGTAATCGATAATCAGTGCCGAGTCAACGCTATAATTGTGTCGACCGAATCGGGTTTGTTTATTCCCGCTCGGGATGTGAATGAAATCCGACTAAACGCCCGTTATTTTTGTGTTGGACAAGTATGCAAAACGACCGTCAGCGAGCTGACCGGATCCCAAGCGGCGCTGGTTTTTCCAGGAAGATCGCATTTTTAAACTAATCTGACTGAGCATGTCCGCAATAGGGATTTTGTCTGATAATTACAACTTCCCTAATAGTAGCTGTTGTTCAGTAAATACGGTAGTTTCAGAATGTATTTATTATATGTAAGATTTGATAACACGGTAGCAACTAGGCAATAAGGGTATTTTCTAGGGCTCTTGCGCTGAGGATTATGGGCTTCTTAAACGATTTGAGTCTGTCTAATGGATCTAATGGACATGAAGCGAACAACAAGTCAACCGGAGATCGAACAAAATACATCTTAATTAACGTGGATTCGTTGAGGGTTTTGTTTGATTTTCACACATCCAGTTGATAAACTGTTTAAGCAGTTATTAATATATTCAAATCTTTAGGTTTGTTTGTTTTGTCCGTCTCAACTCACGTTAGTTGGTCCTACCTACATTATGTTCCAACTCTGAGCCAAACACAGCCAGATTGTCGGGCACTTATTAGATTCCGGACTTCCATCTCCAGTCTCGCTTTTCCCTGAAGTACCGAAATTTGATACACATTGGTTGCTTAATTTTCCTCCATTTACGCAAACGGGTCAAACCTGCTGCTTTTTGTCTCAATTCCCTTCTGTGCACGTTTCTTCTTTGCACAGCCTACCAGGCCCGAGTTAATTCCTTTTATTACAAATCAGCTTTTAATCTCTTTCTAATTGCTGATATAAAAGAACTGTGAGTGATATAACGCCCCGATAGAATTTGCATTAAACATGTATCTTGTAAAATAAATAATTGATGACTTTATATTAATATTTTCTATGCACGAAGGATTTCTCTGCGTAGTCTGATTAGCCCAATGTTAACGTTTTCAGATTACTCCCTTGTAAAAGCATGGAAAAGAAAAATTGAAATCAACTACTTGTTTAGTTACTATCATATGTTTTACATCTGCAGACCCGTGGTTGCGACCAAGATAGCTATCGGGTTTTTTCAGGTATCGACTTAGACAGCCACTTTGTGATCGGTTTTGATAGCCTTTGGTCTGTTTTGCCAATGGAAATATCACCGCGGTTGCAGGTGAACTGATGCATTGCATGTGAAGCAGAATGTGCCAACTGACTAGATTGATTTCGGTTCAGGATAATCATTTGAGATGGCTACCAAAATTCGAAGTTGTGTAGCTCGAAATCGGCGATTTATAACCGAGCGATTTTGTACCACAGGTCATTACATTTACGATCCTCCTTGAATATCAGTCTAACATGAGCGACTTCCGCCGTTTTTTTTACGTTGAGTCACCCTGCGGTTTTTCTCGGTAGTGTGCAGCGGTGAGCCATCTCACCGAGTGGCCGTATACCAGGTGCAGTGTTTCCGCAAATAAAGAAAGCTCGATTGCCATCCACGAAATTTGGTACATCTGCCATGTGTTAGCCACGCAGAGGTCAGTCTAAATTACTGGGTCTTTAGGGTCCAATCTTTAGGAGAGGTACTGAATATAAATAGATTAACGTGGTTGTAACGTTTTCTCTTGCACTCCCATAGAGCTCCAGAAGGGCATGAATGCTCTTTTTATTGGGCTGGTTTATTTATATCCACAAGCGACGGTTGCAGGCAGTATGTGATGCTGCAGAGAAAGATGCTAAGGCAATGGATGTAGAGTAATTGAGCGTAGTCCACGAGCCATGAGAAGGAACTGTCCGGGGAACTAACAATGTCCATGCGAAAAGTCCTCCGCAATGGGAAAAGGCCGCGTTATCAACAGACAGACTCTGCACGGCCATTTAGATAGCTTGATTCCTCCTAGCTCACAGCAGTAGATCAATTCGTCATTCAGGGCAGTCGAACCAACATAACGCAAAGGAGCCCTAGAAGATCGAAAGCAATTATTCAGCACATGGTCAGTTTGGACTGTGAATGTTCAGCTGTTCAGGACATGAATTCTGCCTAATAAACATGGGAACCATTCGCTTTCCTTTCCGTTACAGTACTGTTCAGCACCGCAGTCACTGGCGTTCTTGCATTTGAAATCTTATCCCCTCCACTTGGTTCTTTTGCATATCACCTTCCGGTTGACTGTTCGTTATTTCTCATTCTCTTCTGCTTTTAGTAGACGGTGCTATGCGGTAGCAAACAAGACCAGAATACCTTAGTTTAGGGTTATTGATTGTAGGAATGGAAACCGAAAAACATCGGCGGATTTTACAGGATAACCATTGTGCATGAGTTTTGTGCGAAGACTTTCTTACTGTCGGCGAATCTCAAGTGGACAAAAATTGCATAGCATGTTCAACATCTGTGCACAGCTGAAGGTAGTTGATTCATACCCTCTGGAAGACGTGCGAACATGTGAGGAAAGGGATTGGCGTAACCTTGGACGTTGGTGACGTTCTCGTCAGATTGTAAAGTCGAACAACTCTGTGTAACTATTTCTGGTCGTACTCGTACTTTGCGAACAGGCTTCACGGAATCTGAAAACTCGAATATTGCATTTACTAACATTATGTTACCCTCAGCTCATTCCACATAAGAAGTTGAAGAGATTAATGCGGAATGTTGACGTTCACTTGTATAAAGTGCTTCACTTTATACGCTGCCAGAGTTTCGCTTGGAAGCAACGAGCATAATCGGTGTACATTGCTGTAAATGGTACAAGTGAAACCATACTTATACCGCTGCGATTTACTGATCAAGAATAATTGTCCCGCGGATTTTCTGAGTATCCCTTACTTTCTTCTCAGCAGTATGTTTCGCATACGTTCATTCGTCTCTTGCTCTCTTTATCTATCTATCTCTGCCTATACACTCGCACAGTGGTCGTAAATATTATCGCCCAATGTCAACCAAAACTTCGACTGCAGTGAATGGAGTTAACGGTTTGTCAGATACCGCATCGAATCCTACGTCGGTGTTGACACGCGCGGAACTAGATCTGCTACGACGTGAGATTATTGGCGAACTGCGTAAAGAAGTGTTGTTGGCCAAAAATGAAATTCTCGACAGTAAGTCTGCACCTCTGATTCGGAAAAACCATATCTTTCCTTCCCAGCCTTTTCTCCTATCGCAAGCTTCTACGTCGTTTCACGTTGTTGTTGTTGGAAAAGTTCATATAGAATGGAAATCCCACTTCATTAATTGAAAATCATTGTTTAGGTGTACTCGAACTGGTTATAACGTTGATCGTCATCTACAACCTAGGAGACTTCTCATCCGACTGCGTTCCCTATAATTTGACGTCAAAAAGTTTAACATACAAGCTTATAACCTCTGAATTGGTTGGGAGGATCGATAGTAAAAAATTGGCCACCCTGTAAGTTGAAGGTTGTCGGGAAGTTCGTGGCTAAGACATGTTTAATGGAGTTTAGTAGCAAAATACAGCTTATTGGTTGCAAAAATACCACGTTGTAGACAGGCGTTGACATGAAAGTAAGTGGCTAGGTACTTTTCGGAATTGTTGATCATGTAATAAAATGGCCACACGTTGGTGTGACTATTCGGGCGCATGAACTGCATCGACTGGGTGCATGTATTTTCAAGGGTCAACAATGGCACTATTTTTCTCAACGGTATCCTCCGTTGCTCCTCTATGGACTTATGTTCAGCAAGAAATAGAATCGAAATTCAATGGCGCCACAAATCGCTGACATTATCCCTCTATCATGCCCGTCTTTGAAAGTTTGCACACGAAAATGCGGATATTCTATCATCAAACTTAGATGTGAAGATTATTTCTTATGGAATTTTTCGCGTGTAAACTTTCGTTTGCTGATTGAGACCAAACATTAGAATTAAACGCATTCCTTGTTCGCTTTTCCTGAAAACAATATAACCCGTATATGATCAGACTTTAGGGTCAAATGAAAAGCGTTTAGTTCTGAACTTGCTAGAATTCCTCATATCTCCTGTTGATATGCTCTCCTAATCCTCAGGTCTGGTGAGTAGGTTTCCGTCACAGGAAGCATATTCAGGAGGCGTAGTCGTCAGTACTTTGTTAATCAGAAACAACTTTCAACCGCGTTTATGTAGTTGTGTAGTTCATGCTTAGACAGATTTAGCCACACTTCATGACACGATTAAGAAAAAGTCTATTCGAACTTTTCCCCTATTAATTATATGCGCATTTATGTCCCTGAAATAGATCTGACCCAAGTGGGTGTCCGACAATTCCTCAATATTTTACGTGTGCCCAAGAAAATGCAAACGTGCAGTGTCGTTCAGATAATAGCCATATTGATCTACCCATCAGAACAGACATTTGGTTACGATCGGGTCTATCAACAAATCGGCCAGTTATTCCGCTTTTTTCATCTCTCCGTTGCACCTCTCCATATTTGATAGACTTGGTCGATAACATTTTGCTAGAATGTGATTTGTGAACTGAACCCTTAAGTTATGCTTACACCGTAAACGTTTGGTAACCATAATAAAACTTACTGATCGTCATTTTCTGATCTTTTTTCAGGTATTCGGCTACGCAAGGCCTAGGATTCATTAACTCTGTCAGCATTTCGTTTCTCTGGGTGCCGATTTTTACCTACTTTTCCCTCTGTTTGACTGAACTAGCCGGTGAACAGCAGCGTGAAATTTCAACCACGGGACCGTATGAAACGGTGGTTCCTTGTCTTTGTGCGCACAAATTCGCCGACACTTCAGGGCCTGGCGTTCGGTAGTGATATCTGCACTGAAAATCAGTTGGTGCTCGTCATGCTTATGCGCTGTCCAAATGAATACTGAAGCAAATGTTTTGTTTGTGCCTAATGAAATAAGTTCGTTTGGTCAGTGTGTCTGTCATATTCGACAACCCAAGCCGCCACCCTCGTTCTGCATGCATAAAACTGCACGCCACAGATGAGTCACATTTAATCAGAAAATTAATTTTCCAGCCTTGGGGTTTCGCGTCTCTTCCCTTCTATCTTCTGTTCTTGTTTGCATAATACGCGAACCTATCTAAGAGTGAGTGATGTTAGGCAAATGAGAACAGCAATTCACCTATTCACAGATTAAACAATCCGCACATAAACCACGTTGTTTCTATGTTGGTTTCCGTTTTTCCTACACCATTTTCAGTTTTATTAGTTCGGTTTTTCCTTATTTACCCTGTCATAAAGGGTTACTTTCTTTCCGGACACTTGTCTAGGAAGTTATTTTGTCCACTATTCATCTTGAAACATCTTGCCGAGTACCTTTTCTAGAACACGGATTCTTCGTCCTATCGGGTAAACTTACTGTCTAACCCTGATGAAAACCATGCCATCTCGTGGGAAAACACAGCCCTAGGAGGATTGTCAAACAAAAGAGCCCTCTTCGTCTGACTCAAAAAGCGCGTTTTTACTCTTCTTACAGATACCAACTATTAGAAATGCTCACTCAATGTGTGATTCGATCGATCGCCACCCACTGGAGCAATCATAACTCTGTACAATGTGCTAAGTTCTTTCATTGAGCTCACTTTGCGTCCGTTTTTTATGGTTTTGCTTTTTGTTTTGTTTTACTTCATTTTAATTCCTATATTATCGTCATGTTTCATCTTAGTCGAATTTCAAGCCCAAAGGATTGATCTACGCGAACAGCTGGTTGCGGATGCGGAGACAACGGTGTCCCATTGATCCCAGGGGCTTGTTCACTGTGATCTACTACGGCATCACGCTTGCGTGTGTGTATGTACGTATGCTAAGCAATACTAACTTTTCCACCTGTGTTCGGGTGGCATTGACTCTTGTACCTACCTTTAAGAGCCCTAAAGGACATAAACAACGCTTTCTCGACTACCTGTTTCGATTTTTCACCTGTTCCTCGATGGACCCGACGATAAGGCACGGTATGCTAACGTAGATGTCCTTGCCATTGATGCATCGACTTTGGTACTTGTGCGAGCCGCAACGATTGCACTGTCACCAAAGTTACATAGATGCCAAACGCTTGATCGTCTGAGTATTGCATCTCGTGCGAGAACTATATTGCTTTTTGATGCGTTGACTAAGTCTTCCTAGTTCGACTTGGTTCATCCGCGTTTTTCTTACCAAAGGATTATTAGTCACCTGACTATTTGTTTCGCTGAATGACATACTGGAGAGCTAAGTTTTGGTTCTCCAAAGGTTGCTCTGTCGCATCTCATGTATGATTGATACGTAGTAACGCATTCAAGTCATTCTTTATTCATAACAGTTGAGATATCCCGTGGAACATTTCGGCCGTTTGGAACCACAAGGAGTTCGAATTTTGTCGCGAGAAAATAAAAGTTAGCCGGAGTATTCATAGCGCTTAGGCATTGTGACATATTTTAAGATATTGGGCCACGGATATGTGAGACCGTAGTTGTTTGACACTTTTGCGTTTGTCTGTCGGTCATTTACCATGTCACAAACTGTTTGAATTTCCATGAATAGCCCAATGTTCACGATGTGGATTGATGCGGGAATTAAAATAGGCGGTCTGGTGGCTGGGCTTGATTTTTTCTTGTATAAATTGCAGTTCAGCATAAAGGGTTAACCGCATAGTCAAATTTTCCATGTAAGAACCAGGTTATTATCTGTGCGTTTAAAGTGTATAAGGTTGCAGGTGGGTGGCTAAACGATGAGTGTTCTACAGCTTCGCATTTCTGAAAAAGACTGAAAGAGAATTTAAACATTTCTGGAGGAAAACCTGGTATAGTGCGTCAGACTTCTTAGAAAGGAATAGGCGAGCAATGATCAAAAGTGTACGAACTGACGGACCAACCTCAGGAAAACAAAATTCAAATTGGCAGTAACAGAAAAGTGACTGAAGCGATTGCTCGACGGTAAACTAATGACTGCAAATTTGGTGCCAAGAAAATGTTATAGATTAGCCGGATAACTTTGTGTTGAATCAGATCAAGCAGAGAAAGAGAAATGAACAAAACCCGACAACACACGTGGCCACATTATTTCAGTGGAGGGCACATTTGAGCTTGATACAATAGAGCTTAAGCCGAGATAAAGAAACGTCTGGCAAGTAATGGAAAGCTGACCTCGCGCGTAGCACAAGAAGCCAATTGAGAAATGAAAAAGGATTGGCCAAATGAAAACATTATATACGTGTCAAGAAACGACAGAACCTGTAGAGCGTAGGCCTGCTAAGACAACATGGAGGTAAATGAATGGCGTTTAAGGGAATGGTGATAAACCACACAAAAGCAGTGACTAAAAAAAGTGTAATTTTTCGCCGCGTGAGTTGGAATTCGCGATTGGAAAGCAGTTTAGTGATCGGCAGGTGGCAACTGACTAAAAAACAAAAGGACAGATAACTATTTTACCAACAAAAAAGGAACAGAAAGGGCAACTGGTAAACTGGAGAGATTTAAGTGTCTACCAAGAAATGCAGCAAAAGGAGAAAACCAAGAAAAAAAAGTGGACAGAATTCGTCTTGCAGTTCAGTCCGCGAATATTAGTAAAGGTAGTAAATTCTTTTCAGGGCAGAGCTGCATGCTTTTGGGCCAGTCCCTAGGCTACGTATAAGATAAGGGCAACATCCAGGAGGTTAAAGGTGAATAAGATAGGCACTAGCCTATCAAATAAGCGGTCGCGGGTAAGCAGCGGCAGTGTCGAGGGCGTGGTGGGTTTTCGCCGGGCAAGCGATCTTCCTAAAAATACCACAGTAACCCGCTGGTGGCACTGTGACATAGCAAGTGTGGCCCACAAACTAAATAAGGCCATTGTCCCGAAAAGATTTTCCAGAAGAAGCGCATCAACCGGTCAATTGGTCACCAACTCATCTGGAATGATTCTACTACCTTGCAGAATGTGCTTGGATGCTCAAAAGCTAAAGGTTTATCCTCAAATAAAACGGAACCACTCTGGCCTGGGTGACCAAGGAGTACCACAGCCTACACCGCGTACAATTATGAATATGAGTAATCTTTGTGCCAACATTTCTCACTCACCATGTATTCAGTAAAGCGACCTTTCACCGTATACAACCGTCCGCTCCTCTAATCATTCACGTTACTCCACATCCCACCCGGTACTCCCACGTTCTTCGAGTTCTGCAGTCGGCTACGCTGGCGGTGGTGTCACTGGAGTTCGTCTTATCCCTGTTCTGTTGCGTCCTCCCTAGGATGGCATCCGAATCTCACCAAACCCACCTTTGCTGGATGATTCAATTCTATGCCCTCGATGCCTCTTCAATATGCGAACACTGATGCGTGTAGGTCAACAGGGCTGTTGAGTCCGTTTATTGAAGACCCTAACCATCGATGTGTGCTGTATCCAAGAGACTCACATTCAAGACTCCAGCTCTGTTATTTGACTGACATCCCACCTAATCCTTCCATGAATTTTTATCTACTTCTTTCTGGGAACCCTGAGGCTGTGGCTTCTGGTGTTTCTGGCGTTGGTCTAGCTCTCAATGAGAGAGTTGAGGCCGCACTACTTGACTGGATCCCAGTCAAAAACCGACAGGGCGCAGTGAGACTTGGAGATAAACAGTCATTGCCCTGATAGACGGAACCTGTTTGTCGTCTCCGCGTATGGGCCAACAGATTGCAGCCCAGATGCGATTAAGTATACCTTCTATCAAAAGCTGTATGACTTACGCACAGCAAGGTGGGTCGACATAGAGATTTTGGTAAGACTTCAATGCTCGAGTAGATCGGCTGTATTTGAATGAGGCTCATCTAAGAAGCCTTTTTGGTCTCGATTACTGTCGTTCTGAAAACGGGGAACGGTTGTATAGCTTTGCTAAGACCATCAATTGTTTCCCACCAGTGCGAGCTTTGGCCGTTCCATTCGCCGTTAAGCCGCCTGGTTTCTGCCCTCTCCGAGCCAGCGGTGAACCCAAGTTGACCATATCACTGTTAACTGCAGTTGGCGGGGCTCTCTTCAAGAATGCCGGTCGTACCGGAGCACTCGGCTCGACTCCGATCAAGCAGTAACATGCACCCAGCTGTTTATGTACTTTGTTCGGCGCTGAAAACAAGTTACCGCAACTGGTAGATGGCGACAAACTATCTGACGTGATGTACCTTTGACTCTTTCAAAGCGCAGTGGCCGAAGAGTTAGGGTTGCCTTCACGCCGCAACATCAATAAGCGCTGCTTGCTTATTAAGAATACCTTATATTCTGCTGCCTTAGTGATTTGCAGTTTGAACCTTCTAGTTGTGACCCTGGATTTCTGCTCATTCTGCGCGTCTTCTTGACGCTAGCTAGTCCCCCTCGTCTGCTATAGAATATAATAAAGTACGTCTCTTAACGAGGAGTGAACTCATTCCAGGCTTGCTTGATAACTGCGAGATCTGGTGGTCTCGACGAGCAGGTGGAACATGGTGCCGCCACAGGGAATTCCCGCACGCTATTCCACCTGATTTGTGCTGCTGTTGGGAAGGTATTATGCGTGGGCGAAATTATCTGCGATATTTACGGCTCGCCTATTCACGACCTGCAACGACTTCTTGTATGCTGGGTGGAGGACTTTCAAGCACAAGTTACTGGCTTTCAGCGTCAGCGCCTCTTGCAGCTGTTCCGACAAGTGTCTAGTGGCCTGTTGCAACAGATCCAACTACTTAGGGGGCTGGGCTCCAATGGGCGCTCCTCGGCTCTATTTAAAGATGGAGGAATGAAACTGGTCAGAAAACTTCAACTTCTGTTTTCGAAAATATGATCCTCCGTGAGAAGATTCTCTTCTAATGGTGGGAGTCGATCGTCCTCCCCACCTTCAAAAAGGGCTTGCGCCGTGACTGTCATAGATATAGATGTATTAGCCTAATCTCAATACCGTCAAAACCGCTCGCGTCCGTCATTCTTCGCAGGTTGTGTCACACATGAGGGGGAATCTCATGAGGAACGGGTCGGGTTTCGTGCTGATCGTGGATGCGCCGATCAAACCTTTACTCTCCAACGGTTGCTGGAGCACCGTTCTACTTTTCAAACGCCAACGATCATCCTGTTTTTGGACATTAATACAGCCTTTGACTCCGTTGATAAGTCTGCACTATAAAACTATAGCCAGAGCAGCTTTCGCGAATTGGCATCACTTGTGGCGCCCCCATAACATCCAGCTTTGCCTTAAGGGAAGAGTGTACAGTGACTCGGTTCATTTACTTCTTTACATTTGGAAGACCTGGTCTATTCACATTGCGGATATCAGGCGACTTTCACTGTTCGACCATTGATGTCTCCAAAGTGTTGCTCGAATCTGGTGGGGACATCCGGTGAGCAGTGGCGAGAAGAGTGGTCGTGTTTTGGGTGCATACAGTCGTCCTCTGAGTGATACGATCGCTTTGCGCATTCCCTATGCCTGCTCATCGTCTACCTTTTCTTGCTGTATTTGCACGTGCTGAACAAAGCTGGAAGAAGTGGCGTGACGGTCCGGCTATGACTCGGCGTAGAGGTATGAGGAAGTTAGCTTCGGCTTTAGCCTTATTTGGTGCTTCATGCCTTCCTGGTTAGGAACCAAGAGATGAGGATTGCCGTTGGTTGGAGATGCTGGGAGTTATGAGTAAGAACCAAAGTCAGCGGCGTGAGTGCTGTGCGGCATATCTATCTGTAGAATTTGTCCCCCTTAAAAGACATCGGAACCAACAAAAAAATCCCAAAACATGTAAACGAAATCGAAGCACTTGGTTTGTCATTGTTCATTATTATTATTATTTTCTCCCTTCTTATTTGCTTGCTGTATAACCCCACTTATCTCTTGCGTGGGCACCATGTTTATTTTCAAGCCAGCTTAAAATATGAAACATAACTGTAGTAAATCCCCGGGGGCTTCGCAAGTGCGTAGCGAAAACAAGAGAGCTCATGGTTGTGCAGTTTCTTTCTTTATTTTAGAGAAGATCAATAATCAAGATCCTCTGACTTTAAAGTGGCAAACACGAAGGCCCTAAACTATGAGGCGTGGGAGTTGTCCGGTTAACTACAGAACCGTCTGCCACCACGAGAAAATCATTTGTAAAACGTGGAGCAATATGTGCCATGCTTAACATTAAGAGTACAGTTAGCATTTAAATTTTCGTCTTACTGCAAACACGGTCATCATGTTCGTTGCCTGTTGATTTTGCAAGGTAGTAGTAAGTAGGGAAAATGGTATTGCTTGTCCGGTGTAGTATGAGATTTTGCTAATGTAACAAATGGTACGTATTTCACAGTTCCTTGTGCAAATAAGGCGTGTCGTAGGACTGTTAAACGCTGTTTGTTAACAGTTTGAATAGGTTTCAGGTCGTTTTTTGAACCTGTGCGATATGTATTGCTGTGGTGAGCCGTCTGAGCATTAGAAATGGAAGGCAATGATCTGCCAACATGATACGCCTGGTAAGAAGCTGACTGAGTACCAGCGCAGATTTTTCCATTGTTTGGTAGCCTCTAGTTACCGTTTACTAGTCTTTTGCAAAGTTTAACCATCACGATGGGGTCGGAGTAAACGCGCGTTTGTTCCAGGAAATTAAAAATATTGATAAGTCCACAAATGGTCGGAATTCACACGTGATATACTGGTTTGCGCTAAGAATTATTGGATGACGTATGTTTGTCCTGCTGTCAATCGAGGTTGCTAAAGTCAGTGTGAGGCTATCAAACGGTGGACCGAGGAGGCCAAACGATGACCAGAAGCTAGTAAACAGCAATCAGGAGCTAATAAACCGATGATTAGAAGATTTCAACTGATAAAGATAATTGTAAAGTTGCTAGATATTCCATCTTTTATCCAACACTTAGACGTGTATATAAAAGCCAAAGGGAATTCCCTTGCAAAAACAATTTCACATTACCTAATAATTCCTAAGTGAAACTGAATCGTACATTGATATCGGGGTCAGTTCGGTAAGTTTTCCCAAGCACTGATGCTTTTCTGACAATGAAGCATAAAGCCTGTAAAATAAGTTTCTTGGCTAAACAGTATGTATGAAAAAATTGCATTGTCAACGTTCGCAAATTTTTACCTAGGCCCCGATACTAGTTCATTGCTTCTGCTTAATGAGACCCGATTTGCTGTAGAAAACAGAGACCAGAACACTTGTTGTCCATGTGGAATGGACATGCACAAAGTAATTCGTGCTTCCTTCCGAAGAAAAGGATGGAAGCATCTGACACACCTTAAGCGTTAGCTTACGTGGCACATATACGGGAGATGCGAGGGATATGTGGATTTGATGAAATTGTTCACGAATTCAAAAGTTTGCACTTCATTTCAGAGCTCTGTTTATTTTGCTAGTAGCTACTTATTATAATAGTATCACTGCAAGACACTCAAAATAATTGCCTGAAAGAACGTTACTCGAAAAAGCGTCCCACCGTCGTATTTACAACGTGGCTGTTCATTTTAGAAGGACTAAGATATGAACAGTCTTGTCTATTGATCAAAACTCTAGGTGGGAATAAAAGCCCCCAACTCAATACAAATGTACCTGATACGGAATCATTACATTTCTATGGTTGTCTTTCCCCACTTGTCTGACTAGAATGAAGTAGGTGCGTTGTGCACAAGCTACTTCCTCAAAAATTTCACTGGTCTCACAAGGGACCCAATTCGGGAATACGGTTTAGCCATTTGTGGGACAGTTCCTGATCGTACGGAAAGTGTGATTTTTTTCCTGCGATAGACGTTATTGCGCTTGAAATGCCTATCCTATGCAAATTACCTACACAGCCAAATTAGTGGGCTTAAAAGTGGATGAAGGGAAATGCGTATTCATCTTGTTACTGTGTTGTGTCGTCAGAACACCTCTGTCTAGATGCCATAGTTGCAGGGCCACTCTGCTTCGGCACGCTGAGTCATACAAATAATGAGCACGATCATATCTGGAGGAACAGAACTGACTGGCAAGCCTCGCTGGAACTACATGGGCAACACTCGAACTTGGAATCGGTTCGACTGCAAGCCAAATACAGCGTCAGACAAACGCCCTAGTTCCCGATCGGACTGAAGGGGGTGAGATTTTCGCGACCAGTTCGGGGGCCGAAGACCAAAGAAGAGACTATGGGCCTGTCGGATGATGGCGATCAGCTAATGAGGTTTAACCTGAGCAGACCGCTGCAAATCGATCATGACAGATAACGGGACGGTCATGTTGACCGGCCACGGGACGTTTTGTTCGTTCTCGCTTGATTGATCGGGATGGGACTGAATTTGCAAAATGACGATCAACAGAAACCACCAGAGATAGTGACCGTGATAAATAGATATTAAAATACTGGGCATGGAACCTTGCTTTTATCAAGTTTGTCATTTCGTAATGTAATGTTTTCCATGTTTTGGAAAGAGCGAAGAACAAGAGCACAAAGTTACTCGAGTTCTATTCTTTATCTGCTGGCCCGCATCTTTCTGACGGACGTCAACCTTGTGAAACCAGTGGTTCACAAATCGGTTGAACATGCTGTTTATAATGGGTTTACTCTAGCATATCATTGGCATTTTGTCGTATCCCGTGTGTCTGGATAATCTCTCCTAGATAAAGCCGAATGAAAATGATAATAAACTACTTTGGATAATTTTTTAGCAATAACAATTTACTAAAATATGAATCTTTAGTGTTGTTTTTGTTGTTCAATCCTGTCAATGCTTTCCGGCAAATTGAAAAGCTTTGTTATCGATACCGCTATGTAAAGAAGAATCAGACACACTTTAGACGCTTGTTTACGCATTTGTCAAGCCCATATCTTGGTAACTCTCTTACTGTCGACAAAGGAAGCCCCCGTATAAAAACACAAAATTAACTAGGACACGAAACTTTGATAATTAAAGCAACGAGCGAAGTGATTGCCAATGAATGAGCGTGCGTAACACCTACAACCAACTAGTGACAACTACTGAATTCGATTTAATGTTAAAAGATATCGAACCCAAAGGACTTAGAATCCCATAAGTTATACAACGTCAAGGCTGTTCCTTTACAGACCGTGCTTTCCTGTCTGTCAGACAATTCCAATACGGAAAATCTAAGCTAATCAAATTCGCATAAGCATTCCACCACGGCACAGATGTATCATCCATACGACCTCCAGTTGATACGTATATGAACCCTATTAAACAAACTGATGGTTCGTTGGTTACACAAAACTATTCACCAAACTTTATCAGTGCCTCAAATCACCACAAAACAGCGATTAAAACACCCTACATTTGTTTCATTTTTGTTAGGAAACACCAGCAATACATATTCGCCGAACTCGATATGAGACACGAACCCGAGACGAACAATGTGTTTTGAACTTCATTATGTGATGCAACAGATATGTGGCAGTGATTTCAATGACCACAGACAGGTGGACCACAGAGTAATCGGCTCTCACGACGAACGACTTTGCGGTGGCACCGTAAGTAGAACAAAGGCCTTGAACACAAATTACAAAATTGGACTACTGGTTAAGTTCGAACAGTAGGAGATTGAATTTGTTGATTGACTTTTAGCAAGTACACACTCAGATTCATGTTGTTTACTTGCGTTCCATACACAGTATAAAAATGTCTTGCTACTCTCGCTTTTACATTAGTTACGTAACCAAAAATAAGCACAACTAAGGCCCTGGTTGAATGAACTAACGAAATAGTGGTAAATAGGTGATATGTATCAAACTGATATCACTACTCTTATGAGAAAGTTCATGATAAGTTTAAAAGTTTTCACTATGATGAAACGTTTAGTTGTCAGGATAGAGTTATATGGATCTCCGTAAACACTACATGATATTTGAATCTCATCTCAAACACTAGTGAATTCCCCAAGTATCCTGAAATGCAAAGCCATTAATACGGTGTTTACATATATGCATATATATAAAGAATGATATACTACCTATTCTGTGAGTGGAAAGAAGGATAAATAGGAATTGCGTCTATGAGACGTTGAGGATGCACTCAGCAGTTGAAGCGAAGATGAAATTGGGATGGAGCAATAAAAATTGGAAGCACATCTCATTTCACAGAGAATTTTCGATCAACATCATTTTAATCTATTGGGATTTTTCGAAATTCTGTTTGTTGCCACAAAGTAGCAAAACTAAGCTGGCGATTTCATGCTATAAATACTTTTTAAGGGTCTTGGTGACATTCGCAGACAGCAGTTGATATCGTTTTTCAAAGCCCATTTCTGAATATTAGATCGTTAGTTTCGTTAACACCGCAGAATTGAGCAGAAATGCATAGAAAGTTATCGAAAACCATTGGCGATTTACCACAATGCTCGTTCACGTGTACTGCTAAGAATCATCAACGATATAAATCACGACAAGACACACTTGAGTTCTTAGGGGTCCGTTGCACGTTAAATATTTGCAGATCATTTAATCCTGGATGGTTCTGAACGGTTTGTTCAAACCTATGCATCAGAAGAGTATGTATCACAGGAATGGGACTAGTTTTCGCCACCAAGATTGATCTTCAAAAACGTGCAGTAGGTCCTCTGAGTGATGCACACAGTAACTGTGTTATTTGCATATTTTCCCAGAATAAGCCGGTCGATGGGTAGTTGCTGAAATCAAATGAATTAGTTGTTTTCCATTAATAATGCCATGAACCGATTGCCAGCCATCTTTAGAGCCTGTCTTCACTCGTGACCCAAGTCGTTTGTCTTTCTTGGCGAAGCAGTGTAAGCTGCAACCTAGTCCGTAACGACACCCATTTAATAAGCTAATTTCCCTGGAGGCTAACCATAAAATAAAAATGCCCAAACCGCGGTTGCGTTCGTAAAATAAGACTCACTTATGAACTGAAAAAATTGCAGTTGACACAAGCCGCAAGCCAAGTGAATGGTAAAAAGCACTGTGTTCAGTTCGGGCAGGCCGGCACCCTTGGAGCTATTGTGTCGATCACCAGTCCGGAGGTCATCAGGGTTTATAGATTGCTTCCCCTTTGTCGTCGAGAGACTTGCCAAGGGTCTGATTGAGATGACACGTCGCATCGACCGTAATCACGCCACCCTCTTTTTCTGCTAACACTAGTACCGTTTGTGGAACATGGTCCGCACACCTTGCCAGGTGCTTTACCTTCACTACACAGTTGAGTTCGTCTTTCTCTTGATGCTTAAGCCACCAAACGTTTACATCTCCTAGGGTGGATAAACTGCTAAAAGAAAGAAGCAAGCACTAGCGTATTTCATGCACATTCCCAAAAATACCCATCAGCTCCACTAACTGTTCATCCTGTTTGGTCGCTAATCGCTTATTTCTAGCATAAATTCTGGGCTGAGATGGATGCATGTCGTCCTTGTGCTTCATGCAGTATTTCACAAACTTATACCGGTACCCTTCAGCCTAGAGATTGTGGAAAGCATTCCACAATCTACCTAAAGTAATTATTAGGAATTTAAGAGAATTCATTTAGTTCCAGCACCTTGTGAACGGTGATAACGAACACAAAATTGTAAACCTGAACCAAGGAAAATGCTTTAATCATTCAGCCAGATGAACGCGAAGCCAAATGGCTTATTCTCATTCATACAAACATGAAAAGAGGGAAAGGTATGCTTCTGAAAAGTATAGCTTTTCCCCAAAACCTGTAAAAGTACCTCAAGATAATTACGTCAATTCATGGAACAACAAAGTCGTCAACAGATGTGACGCTGCGTTCGCATTGGTACCCAACGGAACCAGCGCAGCGCAGTCTGACAGACCATCCACAAGCATATTCACACAAGCTTTGCAAAAGAATTTAAACAAATTAACGGACTTCAATCACCAAATCTAATGAAATCCGCTACACTAACAAGTCATTCAAAAAGAGAATGAGTAAAATGCTACACAAATTAATATTCCTGTCTTTCAGACCAGGCGTCGTAAACCGGGATTGATAGTACGTTATTTTATGTAGCTGGATTCGACTCCTGTACAGTGTACTTAGGCATACTTTGCGGGCACATCAGTCATTTTTCATTTGTCCGTTCGAATCATTCGTAGAGTGCCGATAGATTACATGCGATTGTGAGCGAGATTACCTGCTTGGATCAAAGTTATTTCGCGGAATATAATTCGGAGACTCTTCACCAGAGCGCAATGGAATCAGATACCCACTGGTGCGGCCCGAATTCAGTGGCCCTACTGTTCTCGTGAAAAGGTAAATCATTCGATAAAACATGTCAGGAAATTGTTGTTTAAGTAACAATATTCGGTGTTTTCGTGTTTACGGATTATGGTTTCACTATAAAAGATATCAGACACCAGTTGTCAGACACCAGTCTGAAGGAGTTCACCGTGTAAGGGTGCTGCTGCGACGTGTTGTCACAGTCACAGGAAAGACAGTAAAAATGTGGCAGAATCCCCTAGTTATTACTTTGACAGAGAAACGGGATTTTTTAAATCAATGGTCAATCTCATTTGAACTGAAAAATTGAAGAGTTCAACTTTTTTTTCAGTCCATCCTGTTTCCTTGTTTGTTTCTCGCGTCTAGAAGATCGTCTAGACTAACAAATATTTAACTGCTTAATCATGCCGAATAAATAGTTTTTTATTGCGGCACTAAGTGTGCAACTTTCGGCGGAAAAGTAGGGTTACATCAGCATCACAATCGAATTCGTTACTCTGTTCCGAACTTTTAGAATAATAAAGCGTCTTGATTCGTTTGTTTGCTGTCCATGATTTACCTGAGAGTTGTGTTATTTTGGATGGACTGTTCCAGCCCTATCGTGACTGACAAAACAAAACTGTCGTGCTGCTGCAAACTTTTCCCTCAGCTGTTCATTATGGATCATTCGATTCCATTTCGGTTTGATTCCCTACTTTTCTAGATTTCTAACGTCTCTCCTTTAACATAATGACGGTAACGTGTCACCAGTGATCTGCTCATCGTAATGGTGCCGTTCAGGATTTACTCCTCTAGACGCAATAAGGTCTTCCCAACAACATCAAAACAAATACCCGGAATTGAAGCTTCTGTTTAAAAAACATTTGAAATTACTCACATGGATACTACTTGAGGCCAAAATTAGTAGATGCAGTGGAGTACATAGATTCCACTATCCTGTGAATATTGACAAGCCGTTTATGCTGTCGAAATTAGGAGCAATCTATGGCACAAAAGCCGAAAAAGGTAAATAAATTTTACACCACATCCCAAATACTAAGTAGAGTATATCCATTTTACCTCATTTTCCTGTATCCTGAAAGATGTGGAAAAAACGGATTGCAGTAGACTAAGCTCTCAGCGAAGACAAGAAGACGATGGTGTGATGGAGACAAAAGCCTTAACTGACATCATTTCCATTGATCTGCTCCCCGGTAGATTTACCGAATTTACGTGCAACCCTCGAAATATGTGCACGGTGTCGATAAGCTTTCCCAAAGTTGGCTCATCTGTGTTCACGTTGTCCTCTTTCGTTAGGAAGTAATGAGGTATGAGACACTAAAACTAGAGATTCAAGGGCCGTGTCTGTCATGCATAGTGTGTTGTCAGTTCCATCTATGCTCTGTGTCTAGTTTTTAGTTTCATTTGGAAACAAATTGCCTGTCTTATTTTATTGTTGCAGTATTGAGGATTAGCGCGTATTTGCGAAAGAGATGGGAACATAGAGCTTCGAACTGTAACACGACGGATCCTATTAAATGATTACAAATATATTTCATTCCGCAATAACCAGCTTCAACAAACTGCTTGAATCTTCCGAGTAACTAGGAATTGTCTTTTGTAGAATAGTTTTTTCCTGAAAATAGGAGTAACTCCTTCCGTAACGAAATTTCACCATCCTGTCCAGGACAACTTTTCTGTCATTTTGATGTTTGCTGAGAGGTAGGATCAGAATTGAAACAAAGTCTCTTACGGATTTTCGGCCGTACAATAGATGTTTCGATTGAATTTTTCTTCACTGAAATCCGTATTTGTGTTGGAACATACGTGCTAATTAATCCAGCACTCTTGGCCAGTAATTGCAATCATCTAATGCCGAACAGTTCTTTATTCACAGTAGCAACCTGGTTTAACTTCCAGTTTTATTCATCCCTAGCAGGCTCGTAAACGGATAAAAACACGAATTCGACATAGCTAGTCACCCAAATCTATGTTAATTTTTGACATTTTTAGGGCAGATCTGTTTATTGAGAGTGTAGTCGATAGACTTATCGTCATGCCCAACAAACGAATTTCATCGTGAACCTTTTGGGAAACCGGAAGTTACTGAATCAATTTTTGGTAGTCAGTAGTTTAATAGAAATTTTTCAAACAACCCATTGCGAAGACCTGTTTACCAAAAACAGCGCCTGTTCGGTAAATACTAGTCACCGTTCAGATGCCCGGTTGAAAAAACTATGGAGAGAGGTTAGCCATGGCTACTAAAAATTAGGCTCACTATTAATTTGGTGCGTAATGATAAACCTAGTTAAAACCATCTGCCTTTATTGTCATAATTTTCCCACTGTTTTATCGCATAGTTGTGAAAATCTTACTTTTTTCAGCCTTGCTAATAAGTGTTCCCGATGATTCCCGAGGCGAATGAACTGGTTGATATAGCTTTTATTGAATAATAGGGCATTAATTCTGTATGTCAATAAGTTTCCCATTTCGGAAAAATCAAATATAGCGTTTTTCAGTTAAGTTCTTCATGCTTCGATCCCAGAAGAGATGACAGCTATAATGTTCCCGACGAGACCTAACCAATACTCAGGACGAGATTTCGTGGTCGCTAACTCTAGCTGCTCCAGTCGGACCTCTTGACTCATTCAGTTCCAGTATGCTTAGTAATGAGAGAACGATCGAAATGGCGTCTGATCACCCAACACGACTGTTTTCCTTTATTTGTCGTAGTCAAACGAATAACGTGCGTCCACACAGTATAGATCTCATTGGCAAATTTCCCCTGGATCATTCGCCGTTCTAGCCTTCTTTTCAAACAAATCTCCGGCTCGTCTCTGAGCTTGTCACGAAAACCAGACCACTTTCACTTCGACCACGAACTACGACCCTTAACGGATTCCGCATTTTTCCTGTGGCTCGCAGTCGATCTAAATTCGAAACCCTCGCATTGTTCATGTGATTCCAGAGGGACTTGCCAGTTAGTTCTGTTCCTCCAAATATGATCGTTTTACATATTTGCATGACTTGTCGGACCGAAGCAAGGTGGCTTTGAGCTTGTGGCATCTGCATGTTGCATCCTTTTACAGAGACCAATTTCAAATCACAATGAAAATTACTGTAATGATGCAAGTAATTAATAATATATCTTGGTGTAACCGGCTGATGTCTTATGTGGAATGCTGGCGATGAAAAATAAAATCAATAAAATCAAACTAAAGTAAGTCTATCCTAACGTGGACAGTCACACTCCATGCCGAAGTAGCATTCATGAGTAGGGATTGTGCTGCGGCCTATATTTGGGACAGGGTAGAAAAGCCGATAAAAAATTTACCGCTCTCCTCGTGTTCATTCATTGAAATTCCCGATTGAAGAGATAGCTAGGTCGACTGATAACATGTACAGCTCATGGTGATGCAGAGTTGGTCGTTGAATTGAATGCGCAACATTTTAGGAGAATCCGACTATTCTAAAAGCTGATTAGGAATTAATTTCGCATTTCCCCGAAGCTCATAGTTTTTGGTAACTTTAATGACTTGTTCTCGACAACATGTCAGTTTCACTCTGCTATTCATTCCCTTATTTCCTAACTGTCTTGTGATTCTCAGTCTGGTTGGTTCTCAGTTACTGTCCTATTCGAATTCTAAACCATGGGCTCATTGTTATGTGCAACATAGTGTCTGATGTCTGATAATTATAACCGTTGCTTAAGTTTTCCAACCATGATTCTTCTACGAGGAAGCTAAACTGCAGTTTCGGTGCTAACATACCGTCTTCGACATCCTTCGCATAAGACTACTATTTAACTCCACTAATTTCATTACTGGAACGGCTATTTTTTCCCTCCATCTGGCATCCGGCATAGGAAGGCACTAACATTTGTCCTGTACTTGTCAAGTGCTGGTTCGTAGATATGTACATGGAACTTATAGCTTTCTGGGGTACAAGCACCAGACGAAGTTTTAAGGATTTGGCATAATTGAGTTTGCGTTTCAGTCTGCCCCTGTTATACTACTGATTAAGTACGATAATCCGCGTTCATCCTTGCTTACTGTTCTCTGTTACTTTGATTTTGTTAAAAAGTGTCAAAGAGGACAAATTGCGTCACCTTGATGGCAGACCGTTTCCTTTTAATCTCTTAATCTGATATGCACAACATCTGGTAATATTACTGCATTATAAAGTTTTTTTTTCTGCTATCCAACAAGACTTGTTTTGTCGATCTTGTCGAGTCTAAACAAGTCAGGTAAACCAATGGACTCGGCCAAGGGGGAGGAATACTCAGATCCTGCCTAACCCCTTTTCCCTACTAAAACAGTGAGCATCTGGCATGAAAAATAAAGAAATAGTCAGCAAAATTTTACTTTAAGGTTTCCTAAAATATGACAGAAAAAAAATAGAACGCCACAGGTGGAGCATAAGCTGTTTTGCATGCTATTTTATGCTTGCATCGAGAGTGCCTCTGTCAGCATATCTATAAAAGGTTTCGTGCAAGATTTAGAGTTCTGGGCGAATAAAAACCTAAAGAACGATTCCCAAAATTGTTCCTCTCAGTTAGCAGCCAGTACCTCAGTAATCTGTGTGGATCTAAAGTCTTTCATAAAACCAACATAGAAAACTGAAAATCCACATAGCCAATAAGGCACGGTAAAAATGAATACAAAATTTATAATAAATGAACTGGGAACAGATATCAGTTTGTGACCGATCACACAGAAATTAGGTTTCCTAGCTTTAAGAGAGGTCCACTGATGCCAGTGGGCCACTAGAGATCTCGGGAATTGGTAACGCCGAGGTATTAGGAGAAGGGTGTCTGGATGTTCCGTTTGCTTTGACCGGAACTTAGAATGAAGTCCATGGCACTCATCAATTGGTTAAATTGGAAAAAAGGAAAGTGAAATAGTCGTTAATACATATGGATTCAGTTTATGAGTGAAATTTTAAAATTAGTTGTTAACTGGTGATGCATTACCGAAAACTTATCATGGAAGAAGTATGGATAGAAAAAGGATGGCGACTATATTAGCACATTGATAATCCCCTTAGCATGATGGCACTGGTAAATATTGATGTCTTATCTGTTACGGAATCGATGACAATAAATGACTTAATTAGGTTGAAGTCTCTTCTGACAGACGACCCGTATGAAGCTGATCCTGAAGATGCAGTTGAGGGAATCACAATGAGTCGAAGAAGCACTGTCATAAAGTTTTGCATGGTTAATTTAAGAGGCGGAAAATTTTTCACCGAGTACTGTTAACACAGCGAGGGTTGATCGGTAGCATTTGCACTAGAACATCTAAGGCTAATTTGGAGGATATATATATAATAGAGTTCCCCATGGAACTCTCAAACCAACAAATATGCAAGCAGTTGCATGACATTTAGATGTGCCTTTCGTGAGTACTGGCTTGGCAGGTACAAACACCCAGCCGTTCCAAATGTGACTTTGAGTAAAAGAAGTTTGAAAGATCGATAAAGTGAGGAGAATACGCAGCTTACGGAGAACATGCATTGTCTATCGGCCGAACAAGAATAATTTGCAGACCGCCAGTTGGTTTATAACTGCATTTCAGAAGGAAGATCTATAGTTATGTATGTAACGTGGATGTTGTCAGCGGTATCATTAAAGCAGCGAATTACGTATTCATGGCGGATACTAATCAGATATTTTCTGAATTAAGTTTGGATTAGTGAATCCATTTTCTTCATAACAGAAGTGTTCTTGGTGCGTAGCAGAGCATCTATATTGAACAAACTTTATCTCTGTAGTTCTGTTTTGAGAGTCTTGCATTATATTTTGGGAAGTAACACTAATGCGCCTTATGTAATCATACCTTCAGTACTTGCAACTGCTAACTGGAACACAATATGTTAGAAAAAGTAAAGCGACGTCTTAAAGCAAGTATGACATGGAGTATGTTTTAAAGTTGAGTAAGATCCAGGAAGGAATTAATTAGCATAACCTTGGTGAAGGCTGTTGATTTTGGTCCAGTAAATACTGATTTATAAGATTTCCTTTTTGTAACCGGTTGGAGGCTGGACGATAGTGAACCCAACGGTGGTAATCATGCGTTGCAACAAATGCGCGATGGTGTTCACAAAATCTTCATGTATTTAGAACGTCGCACTTTCTTCCTTTTAACGATCGTTTTCTAAGGTCATATCTACATGTATGTATGTATAAATATATATAAACTTTTGACAAAGAGTACTAGTTTGGACTGAAAAGTCACAGTAAAGGTTACGACTCGATGCACGCCTTCTAACCATGCATACGTATGTATACTGGTACCAATGTCTAAACTGAATTACATTTGATAACAGATGGACTTTCGCCCAGCCACTCCCGCCCGACTCGCGAACAGATTCTTGCTAGAACAAATGGCTTCTTATGGGCCAAACGCTTTAGCAACATCTCTGCCAACAAACCTGGTAGGCTAGAGTTGTGCTTCAAGCCCGAACACGTGCTAGGCATAACCATATAATGCGCTCTATCATGAAGTTAGAATTCTTTTGGGTTGTTTCACGTGATGTAGGTTTCACAAATAAAAAGACGCATTTACGGGCAATATCTTGTCCACATCTTAAACTTGAACAATTTTGACTATACGCAAACATACCGTGGAAATTTAGTCCTGCCACTTATTTACTGTGGTAACGTTCCCCCACATAAATTGGATCTGGTGTGAAACGTGTAGGTTTGTGTTTTGGAATACTTTCAAATTATCATATCAGCGTTTTCACGCGGTCAGTTGTAAGGGATACTTACTGTGGCTGGTCAATGCCGACTCACGACTAAGCTGTTCTTGGTCAGAGCTCCGTTTTGACTCCAACGTTTTATCACAAAGAATAAGACCTATCATTTTCTGATATGTGGTTTACCTCATCAAAACCTGCTCGTGAGACTTTTTATCCAGCGATTAGCCGTGTTTCTTAATCCTTGCCGGATTAGTAACCCACATGTCCATTTCGACATTTCCCGTCATATGCGCTCTGTATTCCCACGGGTGGTCACCTCTTACCTCTGTCTCCAGACTGCGTTGACTAGAAGGGTTTAGAAAATAAAGTTAAGGTCTAATATTGGGCCTTTTATGTGTGATACGATTTCATTTTACAGGACATTCCTAACTATATCTAAATCCCCGTTGCAGACTGTCGTTATAATCGTAAGTTTCTCTTCCCTCTTTTGGTTTCTTTGATTGGGAACATGAAATACGCACGATTCCCGAGGAGGAGGTTACTTTCAGTAATAGTTTGACAAAAATAGGGAATTGACCGGCAACAGGAAGACGAAAACCCTTGACATTCAGTCTGAGTCGCCAAAACATTAAACTCTGGACAATCGTTCTCCTCTGGTCACTAGCAGACGAAAACGTCAGTGAAATCGCCCACCTGAACGACTGAAATCCAGCCAAAATGAAAACATAGACTTCTATTCTCGTTAATTCCATCGCGATCAACTACGATCTTAGCAAGAATCCCAAATTAGGCCTAGTGAATGTACCAAATGTTGACTTTACGATCATCACATTTACCAAAGATAGATGGTCGCATATCTGGAGCTTTGCAATCACCATCGATTTCAGTTTTATTAGCCATACCCCGACCCACCAGTTTCATTCATCAGCAATGCATTGTATGTGATCAAAGTTACCGCATTTTTAGTTTGCTTCTCATTGGCCTACCTTTCTTTCCCCAAATCGATAACTGATTGACATGGCTTTGCCACCATTCACCCGCTTTTGTTGCCCATTAATCATTCGCAGATAGACTTCATGCGACTGGTGACAAAAGGTGAAGCAGCAAAACCCGATTCTGATTTTGCTTTTTATATGTGATAAATCTTTAAAGAGGTAGGAGAAATCGAATTGGTAACTATTGAATGGCTGTATTGCAATCATATGTGCCATCATTTTGCCTGAGAACCAATCACCCATCATGATTCGGCCCGTGCCTTTGTAATACGCAAATGTATCTCCAGGAGCCTAGAAGAAGTTTCTGATTTTGATCAAGGCAATCAATCTTGTTACCGGCAACAGGCTGTGTCATGGTGTCAGTAAAGCCCGGCCACATACTGTCATAATTGCTTGAGAAATTGCAAATTTTTGTCTGACTGTCACTGAAAGTTTGATTCTGGAGTTTCGGCAGTAACTGAGTTCACTCAGATGTGAGCCAGTGTTCCTGATACACTCACCATTTTTCCTCTAGAAAGTTCCGGTATTTTCCCAGTTTATTAGTTTTAATTTGAACTTGATTTCTCTCACAATGAGCTCCGTTGCTCTCTTTGTCTGTCTGTCTGTCTGTCTGTCTGTCTGTCTGTCTGTCTGTCTGTCTGTCTCTCTGGATTGGGTGGGTTTCTACTTCCTCCGTTAATTGTGAGACCCTCCAGTCCGGCACATCGCGTTTTGGCCAAATGACGTGTCTTTTGCTTGTTTGAGTGTATCTTGATCCGGTTTTTTATGATGTGCTTGAAACATGAATACAGTTGAAGGGAAATGTCCCGTAGCCACTAAGGTTCACTACAAACAAAGTAGGGGCGACAACTATGGTCTTAAAACTTGAAGTGGTATAGAACCATATAAGTTTACAATAAGTTAGGTGCGGTATCGAGCCGGACTACATCGAGATGTCACCTACCATCAAAGTGACTGACAGATGCGGGATTCGAACTTCTGACCCTTTCAGTGCCATATGTTACATCTACTCGATCATGCAACCAAGTTTTCATGCTTTACTATGCTAACGGTAGGTCTTACTTCGTGACTGACGATCCCTTTGGTATTTTTCGGTTTACTTTCCAATTGGTATACAACTAACGGCAATGGGTTGTATCTGGTTTCGTTTACTGTTTCACTGAAATCTAAACCTTGCGCTGCATTCAATTGGTTTCCGTTTAAAATCGTCTTATCACTAGTATACTCTTAGCCCTAAGACCTAACCGCCCAAATTGAGTGCCGAAATGAGGAAACATTTATTCTAAATCAAAGTTTGCTCTTCTGTATTATTTCATGGTCGAAATAGTTGGTAAGTTGTCCGGTATATCGATTTTTCGACATATTTCTAACCGAACTCGGGTTCGACAAAAGAATTTACTATGAAGTGCTACCGGAAGAATATCAATATAAATAGAAAATTGTCTTAAAACTCATCCAATCAGCCCAGCTGCATAAGTTTATGGATTTATGGGATAAATTTGTAAAATGAAAAACTGTTTACATTTTTCTCGAACACCAATCGGGACGACCACAAATATCCTTCTAGTCCCAAAAGAGGCAAAATATGGGAATATTTATGTAATCATAAATAAAACCTGTTTTGCAAGTACCTCAGGAAATAGGACCTTCAAAACAAACGTTCTTAATATAAAACATTTTCAGTTGACATGTTTATTCCGCCAGTCTTGTCACTAGCGCATGCACGTATCAGGCGTTTAGACTCTCCATCCACTGTTAAACTATAAACGTTTTATTTCACTCATCCACTCTTTTCGTTTTGAGTATCTTCATGTTGCACCCTTTGTGATATAAGCAAATAAGGAGTTCGGCAGACAAATAAATAAATAAATAAACCGTGGTAACTGTCAAGCAACAAATAATATGGTTTGGGGGTCAATAAATTAAGATTTGAGTGTGGTACGCGTCACTGCCAGAGAGACAGTGAGTACAGAGTTGTTATATTCATGCGTGGCCCGCTTGGAAATACGGGAATTCGGGCCACAATGATTATCTGTGAATTAGAAAGTGATCAGATTTACATAATTTAGCAGTATTGAAACTCAGGCAGAGAGACAATAAAGCAAACAACATGCGATTATGCGGTTGGAGCAATTGGCAGAATGGTGTAATGGCATGCGGACTAGGCTCAAAACTGAAATTAATTATTATATTGCGAAGTCGAATCTCAGACAGCAGATCCATCGAAAAGATTGGTGGAGTACCCTTGGTCAGAGGGGTCAGGTCTTACTTGCAGATTAGAACAGGTTGTGGACTCTGGGATTTCGACCACAGAAGGAGTAGCAGAACACAAACTCTCGGGATAAGACAGTGCTGTTAAATTACGGCCGGTTATTCTAGGTATTTGGTAGATCTGGCCAAAAGTTAGATCGTGCATGTTCCCGGGAAATGCCAATGACATTTTACAATGGGGCAAATCCCAAAGCGTACCGTAAGGCTTCAGTTGATCAGCCGCAGGAGCCATGCCATGCATTCTTGGGAAGAGGACGGATGTTGGCGATTCTGCTCCAGGAGATTCCGTATTCGGTCGTTTTGCAGTTTCTATGCTGTCAACTTGGTGTAATTGCTGATGGCTCCACTTCGGACTGGTGTCAGTTGATCCGTGAGAAGCACTTACAGAATGACTGTTTATATTTCGCTTGTTTGTTTCAAACAATTCGGTGTTTGAAACCATTGGATCCGGAAATTTGTTCGACATTAGAAGATTATCTGCACCAAACAGCAGTTCGGACTCGGCGCTGTTGTCTAAATCTTCTGAGTATATACTGTCATTATCACCTGCGAGATGTGCATTGGGAAAAAGAAGTATGCTCATTCACCAGTAAAAACATTCAGAACATTAAAAGCATAGCTGATTGGTCGGTAGGTAGTTCGGTTAATAATATATTTTAGTCAAGCATACATCATATCAACAGTATTTTCAAAGGTTTCAGAAAATTGGCTTGTATTATTGGCATCCAAAATCAAACACCCTTACCGAGGATCGAACCGACCATTCTTTGCATAGCCGTCAGATGCAATCCAGAAAATGAGCTACCACTGCACGATGATTGAAATCTAACAGTACAAATAAATATTCTATTTCAAGAACTTCGTTTGCTCTACTCGAGGTTAATGCAATGATTGAAATCCAGTCAATCTTTGTATCTAACTGAAATTGTGAATACGCGACAGTTGATATCCACTAGCCTGAATCGTTTTCGTCAACAAAGATACTTTATCATGATCAAATGGTGTGATATTCTTATTATCAGGTTCAAAGTACGTGTCAGGTCCGACGACCTCACCGATGAAAGCATTCTACTTTACTCCACGTCTCGGTTCACCACTTTACCTGACTCAACTATTAAGCTTCACCCACAGCTTTCGCCTTATTAGTTTGTCTCAACTATTTCCATTGCCTCAGTAATCTCTGCACGGAATGACAGAGAATTTATTAAGCTGAAACTCAAGTTTTTACAGGATATTAATTTATCAAGCTTGGGTGCTACTGACCGGTTTCTGATCAGCACTGATCAATCTCAAAGAGCTCGAATTTGACATTAATCTTCTAGGTCATGTTGGCTCACTCGAAGAACTCGCTTCTGTTTCTGAAAGGTTCAAAATGGGACCTGGGTGAGCAGCCACCTTTCTGGTTTTCGCACACACTTCATGCGTCCAGTGCCTGTACAACTAGCGTTGCTTTCCTTAGTTGGCCGTTTAAAAGCCAAAGTCCACGGGCTTGGTAACAGGACAGAAGAATCCATTGATCCATCAATTTAATTACTCTTGACTAAGCCAACAACCAGAATATGGCTGCGCACCTGAATAGGATTTCAAAAGCTTTGAACGTAAATGCATTCCTTTGCCAGAAACAATCCTACTGACAAACATCTGAGCAAAAATAGTCAATAGCGTCAGATTCTGCAATGCATTTTGGGTCCCTTTGCCCACCCTATCTTCACCTTCACCTTTTATGTCCGATCCAATCATTTTGACTGCAACTGATCCCTGGTGAGATCCATTAAATGTTTCGACATATCCCGTGCAATCTGACACCGTTAACAGATTTGTCCCGGTAACAATTTACCAGTTTAAGATATACAGCAGCCACCAAAATAACAAACGGTACCGCGGTTGCCGGTACTAATTTGCACTCCAGAATACTTAGACCAGTGGTAACATTTCTTTCACATAGATAAGCGATTTTGTAAAATGAGTTCCTTTGAGCACACTGAATCGCCTGCTATATATGGTTTTTCCATACTGTGGTTCTATCATTTTCCAGATCGCGTTTCTTTATGTTGCAATGAGCTTGCAAACGCCCACTTGTTCTGCCATAGTGTGGTTGTAGCCCTGTTTTTCCTGCCCCATCTGAATAACACCTGCTTATGTTTGACTTCAAATTATCAGTTAAAACTCCAGTGCACTAATATTACCGTTACTTACACGGCTGATATAGTTAATACTACAGAACCTGTATTATACGTAGGATTATTGTCACTACTACTAACACTGCTACTAATGCTACTAGTATTACCATTAGCGCTATCCCCTTGCTACTGCCAAAGTTACTCTCACTATATCTATTACTATTAGAGCAACTGTCGATGCAGTCGAGTGTGGTTTTGTTGCATACCATTTGGTATATTCGGTTCGATTTCAGACTAAAAGTTACAACCCAACGGTGTCCCAACAATGGCTTTAGAAAGCCTGAAGCTGATGTCATACCTTCCGGGACATGAAAATAAATACCTTGGAGAGAGAAAAAGCTGGAGAAGTAGAAGGAAAAAGAAGCATTTCCAACGCTTTTGCAACTGAATGCTGTGAACTTGGTCCGCAGTTGCGACTCCAAATGGTCGACTTATTTTTCCCTTCATCACGGCTCTTGAAAGCCCTGGTGCTTTTGCTTCTGCTATCATCACTGGTATCGTGCATGCATAAACCCGGGGATCCATAACCGTTTACCAGCCCTCCAACTAGCATCATTTCGCCCAAAAATGATTGGTCGTAATCAACGTGCCGTTCTTTGTTGTGAACTGTGAAGCATTCATAAATGTGAAAAGTTACCTTCACTCGAACTTTAATCAAACCATTCTGTGGCTTTTTAAAGCTTAGTCCATTCCTTTCGCGGAGCGCATCTCAGTGAGTGACATAAAGCTGAAATATCGGAATGAAATATAAATTTCTATTTTTTCATTTCTTCACAGTTTTCAGAGCCACTGAAATTCTACCATATTTTACTCTAGTTCTAAAAATCTGTACTCTATTCTCCTGTTTCTGAAACGACGATTCATCGGCGCCAGTTTATTAAATTTGTCGATTTACTGGGCAAACATACAAACTTGCGATGTGTCGCAGATGCACTTACTCAGTTCATCCTGTTGCAAATCCTCACGTGAAATGTATCCATCTCCACTGACCGAATCGTCCGCTAGGCTTAACGTTCCGGAAAGGCGTTTGGTCTGATTCTCCCGGTCGACCATTTCGTGCCCGGTATCGCTTCGAAATGTACCCAGTGTATCCACGGAAGTATCGAGCAGGACCGAATTTGTGAGAGACCATAAATGTCGTCCAGCATCTTTCTTCAGACGTTTTTCTTTTGCACTGTGGAACGATAAGAACAAATGCCATCGTGCATTTGATGAGTAATTGTGCTCTAAATGGATGTTTTCTGTAGTTGACATGAAATTTTCGGGAAGGGACAACCAAGCATCGCGAAATTTTCTGTTCATTATGGATAGATCAATGGATAAAGGAACAATTAGATAGACGACCGCGAATCATATTTCTATCTCCCTGAGTGATTTGTTGTCACACATACAAGAAATCAAAGTAATAAGGCACATTCACAACTTTACCGCCGTGCATCAGTTCACAAGCGAGACCCTACCCGTGGCAAACCAGAACAGTTAACTAATCGAGAATTAAGCTTTTAGAAACTATAAAACCAATTTTACAAGGTATTTAGTCAACATTTTTTTGTGTATATCAAAATAAAATGGAGATGATTTCGATCTCCGTGGAACTCGAGCCAGTGCAAAGTGCATCTGCACCAAGTGTGCACTACCATTTGAACTGCGGGACCATAGCTCAAGGCGTTCTGATATTTCAGTCAGGGTTCGCTAGTTGCCCGGCTAAGTTGCGGAGGTAATGTCCATAACAGTGAACTCCCTATTATTTGACTTCCGAAAATGTGTGAATGATATCCATCTTCATGTCGAAACCCAACCTCCACAAAATCCGAAAAATCAAGCCTCGTAATATCGAACAGTGGGCCTTGATAACTGACTCCCACAAAATGGTGAACTATGAACCTTCAAACGTTTGAAAAATCCCACAGAACACATTGAAAACAACAGCCACGTTGTTTTTCCCGAACTATGAACCATAACACATGACGCTAAGCCGTGAATAATCTGTTGAGAGAGCATTCAGTGCGTCTAATTCAATTGGAATATCCTAGAGTTTAGTAATTTCAGAAGGTCCCGTGGACCAAAGTTAAGTTCCCGTCGTGATGAAAGTTAGAGCTGAAAATATTTCTCCGTACTTTGTTCCTTTCAACCATCATTCTGATGAATCCAAAAGAGGGTTTATAACTAACGTATCTACCTTGGAATCGGTGAATTCATGTTGTTTTGATTAATTTGTGTACCGTCAAAAATATACTAGAGGATTAGTAGACCATAAAGGGACCGGAGTAGAATGAATATTTTGTACTCTTTGTGGCTCGCAATCCTAACTTTATGGTCATTAAATATTTCACACATGTGCTTCGCTTTCACCGTTCTAGTTTTTTGTATGTAACCATTTTTCTGGTATCTTTGAACTCGTCAGCGACTATTAGCTACACAACCTTAGTATGCCAATGGATGAGCTGCAATGGTCAAACGGATAAGGTCGTGATGTTTGGGCAAGAAGGTCGTGGGTCAATTTCCCACTTGGTAGCCTTCTGTGGGCCATAGCCTCCTTCCTAAAAAGTGCTGTATATATTCGTCTCATTAATAAGGGAAATAAAAAGATAAAAGATAAAAGGATGTAAGTACTATTGATCCGAAAAAAGAGGGCATTATAAACAATATGTGCTTCATTCATTGAAGTTGAAAATTCTACAGTATATCTGGAATTCTCTGACATTGGTAACGTCGATGTCGATGAGAGCCAGAAGAGATTTACCATTACAAAAACGATTTTTCCTCGCACTGTTTAGTCAGGCGCCACGAAGCACATTCGCACTTGGCGTGAGAAAACCGCACATACGTGCACAACAAGACTGAAGCTTAAAAAAGACACTCAACGACACTTTTGCCTTCTGCTCTACTCCAAACCCGTAGGGGATAAAATCATGGTGAAATCTGGCAAGGCTGCGATGAAAATATGCATCACGGACTCGACTGTCCTTGGCGTGCAAAAAACGGGGGGGGGGGCGGGGCGGAGAAAGGGGAGAGGAAAGCAAGTAGAATTTTGCAGCATCCGGCTGGTAAGTTCCCTGATTCGCTGTGCGCGACAGATGAGGAAGATTAGGGCCTAAATTATGCATTTCCCACACTCACGGGTTTCAGGGGATTGAGCTGTGAGGTGAGCTGAACTAGGTTGTGTTGAACTGAACCAAATTGAATAGAAGAGAACAGAGATGAACTGTTCACGCATACAAAATAGCGCTTGAAAATTTTCTGGAATTTTTGATGTCCACCCCCTTAACACCTTTTCCTAATCTGTCCTTTTTCTCTTTAAGTAACTACTTCACCGACTCAGCAATGAGAACAGTGCCACCTATTTCTTTTTTCGTACGTCAGTTTGGTTGCGATATCAGCTAGGACGTGGATATTTGAAGTTGGCTAGCGTCCATTTAGTTAGACAGTCCATCAATACTGTGTGCATTCATCCATCAGTCAGTTCTTATTCTTAACCCCAAAACAGAGACTTTGTAAGTTTGGAATTTTGCTAGGATATAGCCTTACCGTTCTGCGCCATTGTTCACTCCATCCCACACCCCTAAACAAGTTCCTCAACTGGGGGCACAATTATGGGTAGTGGATCGGGAAGTGCGGTATACAGCGTGCAAGGAGGAACGACAACAAACATTCACATAATTAGTATAAATTTGTCCTATTTCACATACCGACGATTCTGGAACCACACCTGTACGACACGCATATCTAGTCCGGTCTCTGTGCTCAGCTGCTCCCGTACAAGCCGTACTGGCTTTGGACTTTCATTGTAAGCTCTCTTCAGCGCTTCTAACTGTTTAGCAGTGATTGTCGTGCGCGGTCTTTTGTTTGCGTTGTCCAGTTCGGTTTCTTTAGACAACAACAATAAAGAGACAAAAGAGAAACAAGTTGGTATCAAACAAAAGGAAAAGTGGAAATTACCTTAAGCAAAATTTAGTTAGAGTCCTTTTAGATTGTGAAACCGTTTCTCGTGTGTTACTAGGACGTAACTTAATAGAAGAAATCTTCTGCAGGCAAGTATAGGAAGGTTAATGGTGAGAATTTGCCGATTACTTATCACGATTAGAGTCTTTCTCGAACCAGGTCACTGATTTAGTGGGGTCTATAAACTTTCACAGTTGTTTGTGAAATGCTTATTATGAGTTAATTCTTTCACCTGATAAATATCATATAAATGTCAACATGTCCATATCGTTTTTAAGTTCCGTGATTCATAGTGGACAGAGGATAGTTCAAGTCTCCCTGTATGACCCTCCAAAAGTGCCCTTAATACCGCGGTACTGCTGATGAGAAAAGGTGTCACAAACAGATCTACATTCATTTACATTAGAAGCAATCAGTTTGAGGCAGGGACGTTAATTATTGTATCCATATTTCCCTAAACTATTCTAACAAATGGTACAAGCCAGTAGTGCTTATTCGCGCTGACTACTTTGCTTACATTGCACGGCGTACTTGTGAGACAAACGTCGATCCTNAACTAGGTTGTGTTGAACTGAACCAAATTGAATAGAAGAGAACAGAGATGAACTGTTCACGCATACAAAATAGCGCTTGAAAATTTTCTGGAATTTTTGATGTCCACCCCCTTAACACCTTTTCCTAATCTGTCCTTTTTCTCTTTAAGTAACTACTTCACCGACTCAGCAATGAGAACAGTGCCACCTATTTCTTTTTTCGTACGTCAGTTTGGTTGCGATATCAGCTAGGACGTGGATATTTGAAGTTGGCTAGCGTCCATTTAGTTAGACAGTCCATCAATACTGTGTGCATTCATCCATCAGTCAGTTCTTATTCTTAACCCCAAAACAGAGACTTTGTAAGTTTGGAATTTTGCTAGGATATAGCCTTACCGTTCTGCGCCATTGTTCACTCCATCCCACACCCCTAAACAAGTTCCTCAACTGGGGGCACAATTATGGGTAGTGGATCGGGAAGTGCGGTATACAGCGTGCAAGGAGGAACGACAACAAACATTCACATAATTAGTATAAATTTGTCCTATTTCACATACCGACGATTCTGGAACCACACCTGTACGACACGCATATCTAGTCCGGTCTCTGTGCTCAGCTGCTCCCGTACAAGCCGTACTGGCTTTGGACTTTCATTGTAAGCTCTCTTCAGCGCTTCTAACTGTTTAGCAGTGATTGTCGTGCGCGGTCTTTTGTTTGCGTTGTCCAGTTCGGTTTCTTTAGACAACAACAATAAAGAGACAAAAGAGAAACAAGTTGGTATCAAACAAAAGGAAAAGTGGAAATTACCTTAAGCAAAATTTAGTTAGAGTCCTTTTAGATTGTGAAACCGTTTCTCGTGTGTTACTAGGACGTAACTTAATAGAAGAAATCTTCTGCAGGCAAGTATAGGAAGGTTAATGGTGAGAATTTGCCGATTACTTATCACGATTAGAGTCTTTCTCGAACCAGGTCACTGATTTAGTGGGGTCTATAAACTTTCACAGTTGTTTGTGAAATGCTTATTATGAGTTAATTCTTTCACCTGATAAATATCATATAAATGTCAACATGTCCATATCGTTTTTAAGTTCCGTGATTCATAGTGGACAGAGGATAGTTCAAGTCTCCCTGTATGACCCTCCAAAAGTGCCCTTAATACCGCGGTACTGCTGATGAGAAAAGGTGTCACAAACAGATCTACATTCATTTACATTAGAAGCAATCAGTTTGAGGCAGGGACGTTAATTATTGTATCCATATTTCCCTAAACTATTCTAACAAATGGTACAAGCCAGTAGTGCTTATTCGCGCTGACTACTTTGCTTACATTGCACGGCGTACTTGTGAGACAAACGTCGATCCTTCCTCAACATTCTTGTCCAAACAACAAAACCATAAATTTACTATTAATATTATAAATGAAAGCTGGATCGTGTCCTTGCTTACGAAGTTGTTGTGGGAAACTGTTCATTTTCGATGAAGCTGTTCCAAACGCTGAGTACTTAATCACTGAGACAAGAAAAAGCTTGCAAAACGGACAGGCCTTCTTTTCAACTAAAATTCAACGTTGAAAACACCAGACAGCCTGTTCTTCTCCCTCATTGGATTCTTAACACTGCGAGAATGAATATGCACTCAAAATGACTTATCTATTAACAATCGACGTTCGCATTCACCCAATTTGCACGAAATTCTCTCGCACGGCAGTGAGTTTCAGGGAGAATTTGTAGTGAACTTTAATCTTACCTTTTTTCTACAAAGTGCTCTGAAAGTCTAAAGAACCGTTTTGCCGTTTTACAGTGTAGCATTAAGAAAGCTAAACTCCAAAGCAAGATATAATGGCTCAATTACTGCAGATAAACGGCAACCAAAACGTCGAAACCAGTCGAATAAGATGCATTAATTAGTCAGATGCATTAAACTGTCGCGCGGAATCGACAGAGCAACTGATGCTGAATCAGGTGCAATCATTCTCGATGTCTGCCATGATTCCTATGGACATGTTTCCGTGAGCCAATGGATGCAGCTGACTCTCCTGCATAAACACTCAGTGAAAGCATATGGTTTGGGAGATACGCAACCCTTACTGACCTATATAGAATTATATCATTTCCACTTTTCTCAGGTACATATGAATTTCATCGATTCTGTGAAATTTAAGAAAAATGTGCTTTTTCATCCCCTTGGTTACAGCCAACCACGGGGGTTTAACCAAAATCCACATTTCCGGATCCTCGATCCACTATTTGTTAGCAATTTCCCACAATATACATACTGATTTTAGGAGTCCCAGAAGATGGTTTTGTACCTCTGAATAGTCTGTCATTATTCATATGGTTCAGTGAGCTAGCTTTTAATCCACTAGCTCACCAGAAATTAGGTTTGTGAAAAGCATGCTTGTTTAAATTGACTAAACGCTACTACTTCTAACGGGTTAAAAGGGGTTGCACTCCCAGGGGAAAAGCAAATTCGGTGCCTGATGTGTAACGGTTCATCTAGGGCCATCCTATTAACGGGTACAGTGTCAAAGACAAAGTTCACTGAAGTACGTGGTGCCTCCACAGGAATCAACGCAGAACACGTGTCTAGGAGCTCAATAAACATAGGCCAGGGTTGTTTTTGCGCGGCATCCATACTTCTAGATACCGGCAACGGATGGACAAGCTAATGCATTCCTGACCAAACGACGTAAGGAGTGTATCGAAAAATCGATGCGCCATGTATTGGTTTTTATTGTGAATGATATAATATTAATAACACAGCGTTGTTGGTAGATGTAATGCGCCAACGTTTCGGCTACCGTGGGTAGTCTTTCTCAAGGCAAGTTTTACAATCAAATGCATTCCTGTTAGGTCACACACTGAACTAGAGATTTCGAACGGCTTTGAAGTTCACTTTTGAGCGTCCATAACTGCGATAGCTGTCTCTATGTTTCCTAACTAGTTTCCTCCACACACAACCTCAAATATGTGTTATCGGACTGTCATAGTCAGTCGGCATACTCTGCTCGTTTGACCTTCACGGTGGCCGAGTCTCGTTCCACTGACCAAATGGTCAGCATTTGGACCAAATGATGATGTCCATCTAACAATCGATCATTGGATGACCTGTTGACCGATGTGTCGGAAAGTCTTCCTTCCTCTCCGTCAACTGCATCAGTGAACATGTTTGTGTCTCATCAACTACGTCAGATAAATCTTTGTNGCATTAAACTGTCGCGCGGAATCGACAGAGCAACTGATGCTGAATCAGGTGCAATCATTCTCGATGTCTGCCATGATTCCTATGGACATGTTTCCGTGAGCCAATGGATGCAGCTGACTCTCCTGCATAAACACTCAGTGAAAGCATATGGTTTGGGAGATACGCAACCCTTACTGACCTATATAGAATTATATCATTTCCACTTTTCTCAGGTACATATGAATTTCATCGATTCTGTGAAATTTAAGAAAAATGTGCTTTTTCATCCCCTTGGTTACAGCCAACCACGGGGGTTTAACCAAAATCCACATTTCCGGATCCTCGATCCACTATTTGTTAGCAATTTCCCACAATATACATACTGATTTTAGGAGTCCCAGAAGATGGTTTTGTACCTCTGAATAGTCTGTCATTATTCATATGGTTCAGTGAGCTAGCTTTTAATCCACTAGCTCACCAGAAATTAGGTTTGTGAAAAGCATGCTTGTTTAAATTGACTAAACGCTACTACTTCTAACGGGTTAAAAGGGGTTGCACTCCCAGGGGAAAAGCAAATTCGGTGCCTGATGTGTAACGGTTCATCTAGGGCCATCCTATTAACGGGTACAGTGTCAAAGACAAAGTTCACTGAAGTACGTGGTGCCTCCACAGGAATCAACGCAGAACACGTGTCTAGGAGCTCAATAAACATAGGCCAGGGTTGTTTTTGCGCGGCATCCATACTTCTAGATACCGGCAACGGATGGACAAGCTAATGCATTCCTGACCAAACGACGTAAGGAGTGTATCGAAAAATCGATGCGCCATGTATTGGTTTTTATTGTGAATGATATAATATTAATAACACAGCGTTGTTGGTAGATGTAATGCGCCAACGTTTCGGCTACCGTGGGTAGTCTTTCTCAAGGCAAGTTTTACAATCAAATGCATTCCTGTTAGGTCACACACTGAACTAGAGATTTCGAACGGCTTTGAAGTTCACTTTTGAGCGTCCATAACTGCGATAGCTGTCTCTATGTTTCCTAACTAGTTTCCTCCACACACAACCTCAAATATGTGTTATCGGACTGTCATAGTCAGTCGGCATACTCTGCTCGTTTGACCTTCACGGTGGCCGAGTCTCGTTCCACTGACCAAATGGTCAGCATTTGGACCAAATGATGATGTCCATCTAACAATCGATCATTGGATGACCTGTTGACCGATGTGTCGGAAAGTCTTCCTTCCTCTCCGTCAACTGCATCAGTGAACATGTTTGTGTCTCATCAACTACGTCAGATAAATCTTTGTTAATTTCACCGTTGAATTTCGTCCATTAAGGTCTAGGATTGAAAGTTGTGTCACTGGCGATGGCTGCAGAGCCTCTGCATCTCTCGCTCTTAATGCCAAGCTGTTGGTCACTTCTTTAAACTATTCACTCCCTGCGTGTACATTCAATTACCATTTGCCACTCTTCCGCGCCGGTAAAACGATAAGGTCTTTTCTGTACCTCCACATCGAAGCGGTTCCCGTTGTTTGGTGCTTACAATAGCAAGCTAGAAAACACGAATTTCACTACAACCTATTGCCATGTTTTTTATCGTCTACTACCAACATGATGGACATTGCAAGTCGGCATTGCAAGCGATTAGCCGCAAAAGAATATTTTTTTGCAATTCAATAATCATAATGCAACATAGGAGTAAGGTATCAAGTACTGATAAAAATCAAAATAGGATGCAATAATGAAACAAGCAGTCAATTTTCATCATCTCCAGGCATCGAGAGCTGCGATGTGTATTTTTAAAGGTCCAGGATTACCATACACAGATGATGTAAATACATTTCCATTGCTGTCACTAATTTGTTCAAATTGTAAAACTGGAATCGAGCATAATGGTGGGTTCAGAGCTCGCTGCACCTACACCGTGTTTGTTCATCCACCTTGGCAATGCCAACTCCGGTAGAAAAAATAACTTTGAAACACACGATAGTCGCAGAATTTTTCGGCACCCGCCTCACGTTGCGATTTGTTCACCAGATTGCAACATCAATTTCTGAAAAATTTGGGTTTTTCATTACCCCATGATCCCCAATTATTCCGACGTATCTGCATCTGACTTGATTAATAGTGAATCGCATGGCCAGAGTTCGTGTGCCAAGGTTGAAGGACTATGAGTCGAAATCAAACCACTGCAAGAAATTTCTATCGAACTGTAGATCAAGGCCAATGAACAGTGAGTTACGGTTTTGTGTAGTAAAGATGTGGAAAGTTATTCGTCTACAAGATTAGTCATCCGTAATTTTGAATATGTACTACTCGGTAAAATCAATCACAGTAAGAGGGCAAATTAAGGAATGAGTTTTACTTTGTGGACATCAATCTAATCACAACCTGCAGTGTTGAATTCGGAGTCGTGAATCCAACTTGTCTATTAAATAGAAACATTGGACAAAATCTAGTTTGCTGAGTTAGACGAAAAAACTGAATCAGCAAGTCATTTTGGGGATGGTTTCTTTTTCCGGTGGACGGACTTGGGTGCAAGTTGACTACTTCATAGTATTACTTAAACTATTTTCCGTTCTAACACTGGAAATTGGGAAGTCGGATTGTGGTAAACGATATATTTTGAGAGTACATTCAACGAAAAATTCAACACCGGTTTTGTTTACTTAATAAACTCTGTGTGGAGGGACGATTAAAGTCTAAGTTCCTGAAAACCTTCATTAGCAGAGAATACCTAAAATGACTTGATGAGTATAGTTGAATTGCATGTTAGAAGTTACCACTTATCATGGTGATCTTGCGTGGAACATAAATCCTTAAGTCAGACGAATCAGGTTCATCCGGCTTACCTCGAGCTTTTGCGGCCTCGAAATCAAATTTGCACATTAGCTTTTTGTCCCTTAATAGATAGAATTCGTCACCCGTGTTCAATCGACGCTCGCATATGACACAGACAAAGCAGTCCATGTGATAGACATTGGATTGTGCAGTGCGCACTACTTCGGATGGTGGTATGCCCTTTTCACATCCTGCGCATTTCGTTCCGAAACGTCTGTTCACGAACCGGATACAAGTAGAAGAGATTGAATCATCTGATAGTGCATGCAAAATGATACTTAGCATCATCAAAGTAAGAATATCTTGGATAATGGCTATCATTTTCTTAAGTGCATCAGCGTGAAGGTGGAGTTAATACAGAAATATGATGGTAGTTAGTTTGTTTTACCAATCCACTGATACGTCACTATGGTAATAAGTGGTGATTTTGAAAGTTCATGACTGTTCTGAAACGGTTCTTCGCACACTCGACATCAGTAAGCAATCAAAAAACCTGTTCTCAGTGTTACTCAATGACTGCTCGACGTCATTCTGTAGTTAGGCGTTCTCTTGCTGCAAATTAAATATTTAAGGTGGTCTGTTTGATCACACGCGACAGTTAACAAATACACGTAGAGATGGTTCCGATCTGTGATCATCCTTTTGAATGCATACTCAACTGGAAATGTCAGTTAACTCACTGATATCGCAATAAAATCTAAATCTTTCTCGCTGGTATGCGCATTCGAATTTTCTTCCCTCTGACTGAAGTACTGTGACCGGTTACATTACTACGTTAACGTTATCATGGGAAACTGAAGTGGTCCTGAGGACATTTTACAAGTAGCAAAACACGTTGTTTTCTAATTTTGCTAATTGCTATTCCGCTTGACTAGTTCGTTGCATTTTGTCTTTCCCACCTGAACCTCGCGATATCGCCACTTGATATGCTCTTCGTTATCTTCAATCAAGAAAAATGAAGCACCGTGGTGATTCGCCAAACTTTATTTCCTAAAATTTTGTGCTGTTATACCCTATCCTAATATGAATGGCGTCGTTGTGCTTCCGTGCTTTCTATGGGCCTACGCTACAGTCAGCTCTCCACGGCGTCGAAATATATGGGGTGATAATATCACAGCCTCGGTATGAACCCGACTGAGGATAAATGGAATTCATGACTTAGATGAGTCTCTTGAATTGCGAATGGTATCAACATCGCGAAGGGCTTGAAAACTGCCACACTCTAGATTAGAGTCTTTTGAAGGTTCACAATATCATTTGAAGCACGCACAAGCGGCATTTAGTTTTCTTGTACAACAGCAGTGATTGCGCTTACTATGGGTTCATCAAAGGTACCTCGTAATTGAGAGACCCTTGTGGACACGGAAATATATTACTGCGCTCGGGGATCGATCTTCATGCATTCACCAGAATAATTGACATTCAAGATGTTCATCTTTTCTGAGTTTGACATAGCACTTGCGGCTTATTGCAGGATTTCTCCGGTCTGCTCCCAAAGTTCACCCAGATCCTGAACATATCGTTGCTGCAAAAATCGGGTTGAGACATACAAACAAAACTGAGGTCCGCGATTATCATCTAACGTCAGCTGTGCTCGACTCGCGGGTTTCTTCTTGGTGTGAAAATGGATTAGGAACGAGCAAAAGCGAGCACGGACTAAAACATCGTCTGAGTTTGCGGATTCGAAACAGAATGACCGAAAATCCCCGTTTGATCAGTCCCATCTATTTACCAAATTGATTGAGGTTAATCTGATTCTAATGTTGTGAAGACGAAGAAGGGCAACAACTGAGCTCATGTCGTTTTTTATGGCGAAGGTTTGTGCACCCCAGAAACAATCTGTGGTTGGAATAAACCTGATGAGCCGGTAGCTGTTGTCAGTACAGTTCACTGGGATAGGAAATCGGCCGCTTTTATGCCGTTCTGCTTCCACCGAACAGCCACGTTGGGCATTCAATTCACCAGCAACAAGCACAGTGTCCATTAAAGGCACAATTTGGAGCAATCCGGATGAATTCCGGTAGGATTCATCTTTGACTTGAGTAGTCTTGAAGCCAGTCGGCGTGTAAACACGGGTGAACAGGCAACGACGCTTCAGGTAAGTGTTATCGACAGATAAATAACCGTCCAGTGGATAGAAATAGGACTGTTGGCTGGGATATTGTCTATGAACGCGCACTCGGCTCTCGTGGTCAGAACTGACCACCGGCAGTCGAAATCAAATCATGCAACTAGCGAAGGAACAGAATAGATGAAGTGGTTGTATCCGAAATACGGAGAACGTTTACGTAAATGAGATTTTACGCGGGCTTCGGAGACGCAGCATACACGAAGCTCGAAATTTTCAAGAGTTCCGGTCGGATCATCTTGTTGTCTTATCTTGTTCAATGCGAGGAAATCAAAGGCGACTAACTTAATAAAAGACTTGGGTTTATGTAATATGTAGGATTTATTTCCTACCGATTCACTTATGTTACCGCCAATTTTTCGCGGCATATTACGCGACAGCTATATCGAAAAACCAGAAGTTAATACGGTGCCCCAGAAATGGCGTTGGATCTACTTGGTTGAACGATACCTCGCAACTGCCCACATTGCAGAAAGGATCCTCCTTTTGGAATCCTAACCGGAGCTTTTGACTGAATAATCCCATCCACAAGGTAGTGGGACGCTAATCCCGTATGGTAACTCTGGGCAGAAGCAAAGCTACTGCTAGACACTGCTTGGTGCAATGGTTACCATGATCCTGATCATCTCGTACTCTATGGTGGAATTCCATTTACGTTTCAATTCATTGAAATACTGGCTGTTGGCTATCGGGGCTTCCACCAGTTAAGCAAGTGTACGATTAATATTTCCAGCTGAACCTTTTGGTTCTAAAAAGAACCTGCCCGCAAAGCAGCGGGGAGTGGCTTGGTGGAAGTCTATCTTCTTAAATCGATTATTCTTCCACTCGTTTTCCTACGAAGCATCCATCTCGAATCAGTTTCAACAAGGAAGATCAGGAGATTCCCTGGGCAGGCCTGTACCCATTGCCTGTCAATTCAGACCAAGATTTATTCTCACTGGAATGAGCTTTGCTGCGATAGAGAAGTTGATTCCTTGTGCGGCACCTCAAATTTTTGAAAGTAGAAATAAATCAAACGTCTTGACGTAAGTGCTTCTAAGCAGAAACTTTCAGCATCAGCCAATACTCTAATGGTTAACTAGAATTGCGCACTCACTGTTGTGGAAACCAATTCCTTATTCCGAACCGGTAAAAAAAAGTTTTAACTCACCGGAAAAAGTCATTTTTACAGTAAATTTCGTCTGTCCTGATGAAACACTTGTCGGACAAATGTACTCCACAATCCATACATTTTAAGCAAGCCGTGTGCCAATGTTGGTCCAAAACCTGCATAATGGTTTTGTCCAGAACGAGTTTTTTGCACCCGGCGCATTGGGGTACTGTTTCATTGACGTTTTTCGTCATCCCGTATTTACGTATTGTCGGTGGACGGGAAAAGAGCACATGAGAACAAATAAAACCGAAGTATAGAGAAAGTTGATGGATAACAGCAGTAGCACTTTACAAATAATCTTTTTACACTGTCTGGTATGATGTGATAAAAATATCAAGCAACTGAACAATGCTGACTCCTTATCTGGCGTCCTGAACTAAATCATTTTTCACAACAGTGCCTTTCAGAGAGGTTTCAGAGCAACAAGAAAACCCAACGAGAACTAACGGCACTAATTCATTGGTTGTTTCACTTACCAAGAGACCGATGCCTACTCAGCTGTTCCTAGACAAGTCCGAATTTGAGAATGCCTTGTTACTTACGGCAGAAATTATTTCTAAATAATTGAGAGGCATCTGATTCTGAGGCATTCGGAACATATTCCAATTAACCTGGTAGTAAAAACAATAACAAAATCAATAAATGATTCAACTGCAAGATGTCCACAAGATTGTGATAAACTCAGAAATTTTCCTTGGATGACAAGTTATCAGAAAATCATCGTGCCTACGGACATGATTGCGAGTCACCTTCTTGAACCTGACCCTCTGAGGTGGCTGAAATTTATGGTCAATCTAACCTTCCATCGCAGATACCGGAGTTGCAACTTGACTCATAATTGTGACTCCCTCACGCCTCTCCTTCAGAGTGTTCATTATCCTCTTCATTGTTTTCCCTTAGCGATACGTTTAACTTCGGTGTACAATGATTTCCCTTTACACGGGCAAGGGTTCACTTAGTTAATTACACACAGATGGCAAGACAAAGAGAAATAGCTAACTCCAGCCTTCCGTCTGTCATTGCGAGAAATGAGATGTTTTGTTTTCCCTTGTCTGACATAGTTGCTCCCCGTACTGCATCTAGCTATTGGGTATCGTGATGTGTGTAGCTAATAAAATTCTAGCCAATTATATGCATTTCGCTCTGAAATTTGGTAGAACTGTAATGTTTATTTTGGTAGCGTTAGAATTTCGAGAATATCTTTAGCTGGGTCTATGCGCAAGGTCTGTTAGGAAACCGATGATCCAGTCGCATTTTGCGTATTAAGATTGCGATTGCGAAAAATTAAATGTGACAAAGCTTTGGGCTTTACAGCCCGGAATATGAACCCTGACAACAGTCAGCACATCTTTTTCACCTCTTTTCTATGGGTCTATAGTGCCATGGTGACCCTAATGGGTTCGCAAGTGACGGCCAATTTTCGGTTTAGATCGTGTGAGGATTGGTGAATTCCGGCCGCCTGGTAACTAAGTTGCCAGACATACGGGTTATATTAGTCTAATTTTTTGTCGTCCCAACAATGTGGCATTCGCGTGGATCATAAACCTGGCTAGAAATTCGCCAAGCCGGACGGAAGCTCACCACTCGGTTTCGCACGTCGGGTCTGTGATATCGTGGGTTCGTGGTTTGGGGTGTCAAATGAGCTTTAACTGGCCCGCATTAGTTATCATCTGAACTGCGGCTGCCATCAATAGCATCGCGGTCACGTGTTAATCACTTCAAGTGAACCACGTGAAACCTCCACTGGCTCTGGTCTTCACCCACCCGACCATGAAAACAAATGACCGAACCTTCTATTCCTGTCACCGCCATGTTTAGAGATGTGGTGTACTCCGGGGGTGAAGCACATCTGGATTTGGCGCAAGAGACAAATTGAACGGCATGTGATTTTGTGACAAATGTCTCCCTTCCCCACTCGTTTGAAGGCCTCCCTATTACCCTTTGTGAATAGGGATTCCACTCGGATAAGTGAAGTGTGGTCGAGACTAAGCATACAAGCATATAAACGACCAACCAAACGAAATTGTCATATCAGCATTGCAGTTATCGCACGCTTCAATGGTTATTGGGGTAGGGAGGCATGCATGACATAGACTGGTTCTATTTTTACGGTTTATATGCGGTCCAAATCATGCTGTTTCGGGCTCAAAGATGGCGGGTATGACTCCTACCACATTTTATCTCTCCCATTCGATAACCTTTCACCGGCCTCAGCAGTTTTCCTGAAACAATGGAGATAGTATAACAGAAAATACAAAATACTATTGTAACTATTTTTATATCCATTGTATCCATGTATACACTAACTTCACTGACAGTATTCTGCTGGGGATAATTACTGAACTTTGCATAGCGATTATCTGCCGTTTACAAACTAGAATCCGTTTCAGGGGTGAAAACAAAATGTGGATTGGTGTGATATGAGTTAAGAATTAATGGTCAAACTCTATAAATTACTGTTAAGACTAATTTGTCTGAAGCGGAAAAATTTACCCAAGTATTACACATCTATGTACGAGGTCCTCAACCAGGCAGGCGTTCCCATTAATGCGATTTCCAGGACTCAACCCTGGTTCGTGAACTTTCGACAAATTGCCGATACGATTCCGGCTTGCGACGCTCACTTTGGGGGAATATTGAGTAGGCGAATTTTCCTTTCTAAGCTGTACTAACTAAGCTTAATGCGAGCCCAGAGGCATGACTTGGTATTTATGAGGAATGCAAATTCTTACCCAAGAATTAATCGAATATCTTCTTCCGATGGTGGGAAATTTATACTGTTGATGTTAATTGTTCGTCGAAAAAGTGGACAGTTAAATAACGAACAAAACCCGTGTAGCTTCGTCAAAATACAGCGACTTAATGGGTCAGAGTTTTAAATCCCAATCACCTTAGTTCAATGATCAGCAGGTTTTAGCACCCATGGTCTGTATCTTGCTGGAAAGTGGTTTGAAGCCAGGTGAAAGTTGGCGAAAAGACAAAATAATCGAGGGCATCTGTATTCGAACCACTGATATCCGTGTATGGGTTCCGCGATAACGGCTGTTTCATTAGGTCTGTTGATAAATAAGTGGTCGACTGAGTGGGCGAATGAGTGAGCGAGTGAGTGGGTGTATCAGTCAGTCGTTCAGTCAGTTACTCAATCAATCATCTATTTCACTCAGGAAGTCAGCCTGTTTTTCTGTGTCTACCTGTCCAGACCGGAAAACCAGTGAACCTTACCAAAATATGGGTGGTAACCTCTGAGCCTAGTAAATCGTGATCTAACATATGAAGATAGCACTAAATCAATTTTGGTCCATCGTTTATAAGGCAAAGTGGTTCAAAACAATGCGCTCACTATTGATCCATTTAATTTTTGACTCATTTTCCATGAACGAATATAATTTTATCAGATTTTAAATGCTAATGACAAATTCTACCGAATAAATTCTGTGCTTTTTGGACTTTGAAACTGCAACAAAGTTTTCAGTGTAGGAAATTACTCAATACGTCAATCTGAATTCCAGCATGGATACGAACTCATACAGTAACCTGGAGACAACGGTAATTTGTTGAAAGACCAGGACCTTGAATGAAATTGGATTGTTTCGGCCATAATACATGGCTGAATTTGGGTGGGGCCCCTTACCAACACGGCCGTTGCTTGTGTTTGTACTTACAGTGAATGGTCGGTGGTATGTTAATCTGTTCCTACATGATAATTTACATTTGGCATTTCTTTCTCGAAGGTATTATTTCACCTACGTCAAATTTTATACAAACCCATCGTATAAAGGAGTTTTTGTACCCGCTGAGGTCGGCATTAGATACAATTTCATCAAATCTGGGACACAACTTACGGTGATTTTCCTGACAATTTTTTACTCAATCAGTAGATTTGCATAAAAAGTTATGTGTATAATGCTCCACTGTTTCATCAGGTGACAATCCACGTCAAAATGCACTAGTATGAAACACACCACTGTTTATTCAGCATTCCTATCGGATCGGTAAAATGTCTCAAAAAGCTCTGTACTCGGATAAAGAAAGTAATGGAACGAACTCAACATCGAGGCGAGTTGCCGCAAAAAGAAACCTCTGAGAAGTTAGTCCTAACTCGTATTTCACAGGTTGGCGAAAGCTGCCAGGGCTCTCGTCATTCGATCTCCTCTTCGCCGGACGTATTCATAAAACCTAAAGTATTAAACAAAGTGATGTTCAAGTTTGCCCAGTGCTAATGTTTTCGATGGTCTCCGGAGACCATGCGAATGATGTACGCCAGAAATTGAGATGCCACAGTCAGCTACTTTCAATTAAACACTAGACTACGTATCTAATCAGATTAGAAAGAGTGCAGTGAAAACCACATGCCGCAAAGTGTTTGCTTTAACACACTCCAGATATGGTCGACGACGATAACTAAGACAGTATGAACAACAACCGAACCGCAAGTAGGTTAGACAGACCTATACTGTCGGTGATGATGGCCTTGGGCTTTGCAAACTGATTTCCATAGACCATACAGATGAACATCTACAAACACACACGCAACACTTACCCTAAAGGTAAATGTGTCACCTCATCAGTCATTAATCGGATTAAAGAAAACCTGACTTTCGGTTGTTCTTGCGCATCAAGGAAACACGTATACTTGTTGTGCTTTGGCTCACCGCAAACCTTCATCGGACCATATCTATTTGACTCTGTCTCACCCCGTCCTCCCGCAATGGGCAGATGAAACCCCGAAAACCGTGGAAACTTCATTCCTAATCTGCCTTTCGCTTGTTCTATTGTCCTTAGATCGCGCACACGTTCAACGGTAAATTGCCCGTATAACACACACTCTCTGTCTTCTGCTCTTCCCGTTTTGTCCATTTCGCTGAAAATGCTATTTCCGCACTTACAACAAACGTTCCTTAATTTTCCTAATGTGGCCGAGCCCTCCTAGTGTCCACGTCAGTATAACGGCAATAAGAAAAATGCCCCATTGACGCGTTGGTGTGTATGTGTGTAAACGTGCACCAGTACATGAAATACATAAATACAAACTTCATCAATGATACTCGAAGCCATCCGATTCTGTTTCGTCATTTCTCACTCCGGACTGCCTAGAATGCCGCTGAGATATTGAGGTTTCCGCTACGCACATGCTCACACTACCAAAACGTGCAGGCACACCCCTTTTGTTTGTAACCAGATGGTGAATTCATCCATTCTATTCTATTCGGGCACCTCAGCCATACGCACACAAACATTAGCAATATAAAACATCTCCAATCTGGAGAGTCATGGGCATTTAGGTCGTTAATAAATTGACCTACTAAGGCGAGAACTCATGGTGGACAATAGTAGTAGTATCATGTCCATTACGCATTGCCTATGTATGCACTTGCCCGATTGTCCTCTAACGCACGTGCACTAAGATGACACCCCTTTGACGAACTTTTCGGGGATAGTTTGTCACCTTCAGTTAATTCGACTCATTTTGTTTGGTGTGTCAGTACTCAATAAAATCGTCACGGGGACACAGACGTAAATAGACACACACACACACACAAGCACACGCATGGTTGCCAGAACAATCCCATTCGCAAATGAAAGAGGATAAAAGACCGAGTCAAGGCGGATAACAGATGCATTAAGACCAAATCTAACAAATACCATAGACTCACCTAGCACGGGCTCACCTAAACAGGTGCTCGCGTGTTCACGTGGGTGGGCATTTACACAATCCCTTGTCTATTTCAGGGGAGATGGCACAGTACTCCGTTCAGACGGTCTAACGAATTAAAGTTGGCGGAATAAGTTAGCAATGCACACTTCGTCTGTCTGGAGCGCAAAAACGGCGGAAAGGTTCACGCGTGAACACACAAATGCACACACACACACACACACATCTACCGCGGCAATAAGATTCAGTCTTCCACTCTATCCTCACAACTCCCTCAGCTGCACGTGGTTGTGCCTGAATGTATGCGTGCGTATATATTTGCCGATTAGGGGGAACAAATGAATACTGCGGATGAGATTTGGAGAACTGGCAGTCAGTAATGGCTTTATCCAAACCACACTAATATACTCCTGTCACAAAATCGGTATGCCATTTCTCCGATTAACTTCTGCAACGTCCTGGCATTTCTGTTTTGAACCAGAAGAGAAGTGTATACATGAATTACAATCGTTACTCGGTTGAATGTTGCTTCACGTCTGAAACAGTTCGGACAGATGTCAGAACCGATTTCCTGATTAGGAAAAGATTGGACCAAATTTCCTGTATGCTCACTGGTCACATAAATCGATAAGTACATAGCTAGTCAAATAATTTACCATAGAATATCATCACTAAGAAACCATGGAAGCACTGTACAGCTGTTTCATCCTTGTTAGGAATTATCAGCATTGCATATCCACATGCAGAGAAGTCATCTATCATTAGGGGTCGATTGCCTGCGCTAGCGGCTCGTGGCCGTGCAAATCAGTGACGGATAGGGGCAAAATCATCACGCAGTGAATTTCAGTAAGCCGTTCAGAGCCCGCCCGGTAGCGTATTGGCTAAGGGGTTCGATTCAGTCGTTCCTCCTGGGTTCGCGTCGCAGTTCGGGGGCGGTGGATATGCAGTGCTGATGATTCCTAACAAGGATGAAACGACTGCACATTGCTTCCACGGTTTCTTAATGGTGAGTTGAACGATGATATCATATGGTGAACTATTTGATGAAAACATGCTATCTTCTACTATTAGCATACCATAGCTAGTCGTTCCATAGCCAGAGGAAATGCGATAATACGAAAAAAAATTCTTGTTTGACTAGCTCTTCGCAAGGGGTGATAGTGAAGGAGCCAAAGCTTACAGGGCATAGTGATAGACAGAAGGATGGTTCGAGGTTGCTGTGCGCACCCGAAACCGACTTTCATGGATATGAACCAATGTTCATCCCGAGTTGCGGCATATTTGACGAGTGCAATATAGTGTGGTTTCATTGCAAAACAAAAACCCCCATTGTTTTTGAAGCCAACTGGTGATACCATGACGGTCGGATAGTCATTGTGACCACCTTAGTTTCGTTGAAATGGAACCATTTTCCAGTGAAATTCCGGATCACCATTTTCCGTGAACATCCTAACCTCGGGCTTCCTCATTCCGTTGTGATCCCACTAAGGAGTTTAGTCCTGCAAACGTTCAAACTCTCATTCTCCCTGTCTTTGAACCAGGACATTTTTTTCTGTTCTCGCAGGGTGATCCAAGTTCAATCGATGGATTTTTCGATTGTAGCTGCTGGACTACCGCAGTAATCATAATGATGATGTGCCCCACGTAATGACCAAAGCGAATAGGGTAATGAAGAGTGCATCGTTATTGCCATGCCGCAAACACTTGAACTTAGTTTTCGTCCATTAGACATGCACACGGCTCACAGTCTGTCCAGTTTCATCACCGATGTAGCAAGTAGGAACACTCATACCTTTATCACCGTAACGAAGGCGAGTGGCTTTACTCACAATTTTAGGCTTCCTCATTGACCCTTGTCAATCAATCTGCACACTTGTCACGTCAAGAAACTTAGAGAATGGATCGTTCTGTTGAAGTAGTCCAAAAACCCAATTAGTTGCTCGTTAGCACAGTAAGCTCAAGAGGGACGGATGCGACTTTCCACCTCATATCGGGTCCAGTTTTCAAAAGAACAATGCGGAGAAATCCCCCCAATTTTTCGGTCCATAATAAAAACTTTGGATAACATTCGTATTTGTGTTATTTCGTACATCCTCAGCATAGCTTTGTACTGATCAACCGGTTTTTCTTTTCACATCATGACCATTCATAAACCTGGAAATTGTCGTCGAAACATTCAAGTTTTTTTTTAATTTTCACATATTTGCTGAATTAGTTCGAACCCACTACTGATTTAATGAAACATTTAGGTGTTGCCGAGTTGACAAAATAAGGAAATTTTAGCAACTACCAGACCTTACGAAGCACTCTTACGAGGACAAAAGATCGTTTAGTCCAGAAATGTACAAAATAAACTGTTTGGCCGTTTGAGATGCATTGCCATTCCACCGTTCCAGTGTTTAGCACAATCAGCCCATGACTGTATAACAGAGTAACATCTCAAAGTTGTTTTATAAGACTAACTTGGAAGCAATGATAGTCGGTGTACATCACGTCTCGCCTAAAGCCCGCACCTACACTAATCGATTCAGGTGTACCGTGCTTCTTACAGACCGAATAGAACGACTGACAAGTGTTCACTAGTTTATCACTGACGGTCCGTAGTATTACTTTATGCCGTCAATGACGTCTGAACAGCATCACCATTTTCCATACTGTTATGTTTGAAGAAACCACTGTGAATAATATTTCATGAAGATGGAAGCAGCAGTTTATCCTTTTCTTCTAGGGGCCCTCTGAATGACGGCTAAATTTATTCAATCCGAATAGAAAGCCTACAAATTCAATTTAGGGAAACAGATAGTCAGATATACCGTAATTGAGTGAGGGCAAAAAAATGTACAAACATTTTTAATTTTCATTTTTCCAACTATACACATAAATACAAACTCTGCCACCGTCATTTCTGGAACAGAAAGATTAACCGAAAACGCGGCCGGGGTGTGAAATTCCATTTACTAAGATTTAGCGTTTCTACGTTCCAGCAGTTTCAGTCAATTGGAGTGGCCTGACGACTGACTACTGGCTTATGTGATGCAGCATAAGGGACAAACTGAAGTCAGAGAAGAATTTTCCCAAGAAATGCGGGCTCCAATTGATTCATTCAACTGTAGCCAACGGAAGTCTTGCACTGGTGGTCACAGCAAGAAGTTAATTGGACGTCTAATTTCCAGCCTTACAAAGAAGAACAATAAAAGCAACTGTTTGAAGCATATACAAATAAAAAGGGAAACGCATATTTTATGGAGATTCTAGTAACAGACAGTAGATATTCCTTGCCTTCGGTAAATAGTATTTAATTTAATTTAGCAATACAACTGAGTCGATTGTCGATAAGCTCGGTGACGTCGGTTATCACATTTTTTTATTCTATTAGTCTCTTTTAAGAAACATGGGAAATTTTTTTATCATCACGTTACAGGTCGGCATAAATTCCATAAGACCAATTGAGAAAGTGAACTGCAATAACAAATTTACGGTATTTGCGTTTAAACGCCACAAAAGTTTGACCCCCTGACTGTTGTCCTTTGTCATCTTGGTGATAAACAGTACCTTGGGTAGGAAGATAAATTCGAAAGTACTAAGGGTACCTTCAAGATCCATGCCTAGACTGATCCCGGCAAAACGAATGGGGTGAACATTTTACTGATCTGTACTGTTGCATGGGTCTGATCATTTTTGCCAATGATAGCATCCTGCATTTTAGTAGTAGGAGATTGAATGTTTACATGAAATAATTCACCATGTGATATCATCACTCAACTCACCATAAAGAAACCATGGAAGCACTGTACAGCTGTTTCATGCTTGGTAGGAATCATCAGCAGTGCATATCTNCAAAGTTGTTTTATAAGACTAACTTGGAAGCAATGATAGTCGGTGTACATCACGTCTCGCCTAAAGCCCGCACCTACACTAATCGATTCAGGTGTACCGTGCTTCTTACAGACCGAATAGAACGACTGACAAGTGTTCACTAGTTTATCACTGACGGTCCGTAGTATTACTTTATGCCGTCAATGACGTCTGAACAGCATCACCATTTTCCATACTGTTATGTTTGAAGAAACCACTGTGAATAATATTTCATGAAGATGGAAGCAGCAGTTTATCCTTTTCTTCTAGGGGCCCTCTGAATGACGGCTAAATTTATTCAATCCGAATAGAAAGCCTACAAATTCAATTTAGGGAAACAGATAGTCAGATATACCGTAATTGAGTGAGGGCAAAAAAATGTACAAACATTTTTAATTTTCATTTTTCCAACTATACACATAAATACAAACTCTGCCACCGTCATTTCTGGAACAGAAAGATTAACCGAAAACGCGGCCGGGGTGTGAAATTCCATTTACTAAGATTTAGCGTTTCTACGTTCCAGCAGTTTCAGTCAATTGGAGTGGCCTGACGACTGACTACTGGCTTATGTGATGCAGCATAAGGGACAAACTGAAGTCAGAGAAGAATTTTCCCAAGAAATGCGGGCTCCAATTGATTCATTCAACTGTAGCCAACGGAAGTCTTGCACTGGTGGTCACAGCAAGAAGTTAATTGGACGTCTAATTTCCAGCCTTACAAAGAAGAACAATAAAAGCAACTGTTTGAAGCATATACAAATAAAAAGGGAAACGCATATTTTATGGAGATTCTAGTAACAGACAGTAGATATTCCTTGCCTTCGGTAAATAGTATTTAATTTAATTTAGCAATACAACTGAGTCGATTGTCGATAAGCTCGGTGACGTCGGTTATCACATTTTTTTATTCTATTAGTCTCTTTTAAGAAACATGGGAAATTTTTTTATCATCACGTTACAGGTCGGCATAAATTCCATAAGACCAATTGAGAAAGTGAACTGCAATAACAAATTTACGGTATTTGCGTTTAAACGCCACAAAAGTTTGACCCCCTGACTGTTGTCCTTTGTCATCTTGGTGATAAACAGTACCTTGGGTAGGAAGATAAATTCGAAAGTACTAAGGGTACCTTCAAGATCCATGCCTAGACTGATCCCGGCAAAACGAATGGGGTGAACATTTTACTGATCTGTACTGTTGCATGGGTCTGATCATTTTTGCCAATGATAGCATCCTGCATTTTAGTAGTAGGAGATTGAATGTTTACATGAAATAATTCACCATGTGATATCATCACTCAACTCACCATAAAGAAACCATGGAAGCACTGTACAGCTGTTTCATGCTTGGTAGGAATCATCAGCAGTGCATATCTACCGCGCCCCAACTGGGACGCGAACCCGGGACGAACGATTGTGAGGCGAACGCCTAACAAGGATGAAACAGCTGTACAGTGCTTCCATGGTTTCTTTATGGTGAGTTGAGTGATGATATCACATGGTGAATTATTTCATGATAGCATCCTATATTCAACTGTAAAGAATTTCCCATCGAAATGCAATGCATCAGTGCGTTATTTTACACGACCATCAAACAAATCCTCAATCATTTTCTTCAAACGAAACAACAGCAAGTCCTGGATTGACCCCGATCCCGAACCCTCTTGAATAACACTTACGGATCGTTGCATGCCATAGTGTTCAGATAAAAATCCGGTCTGGTTTAGCAAATCAGTCTCATCAAACAGTGATTATTATCAAACGGACGTCATTCGGAACCCAATATAGGAATATAGAAATTGGAAGACAGCACTCCTGCACCAACTTAACTCGAATGTAAGCTGTCTTAGAAGGTGTGACTTTTTTACACAGGAAGGTGGGTTCAAACGTTAAGACAGAGAAACATCATGAGGAAGAACCTCCTGGGTTCGGCCTTACCAACTACAATATATATTTGCGTAAAAGGTCAATGCTTGTCGTCTAATGTGATTTCTTTAACCTCTCAACGGATCACCACTATCTATCGGGATTTTGTAGGGAGTTTGGGAAAGTTCTTTTCTATTTCGAGCACTTATGCTGGGCCTAGCATTTCGAGATATTTTTAATTGGTTGTACTTTAATGCCACTTGCTGGACGGCCGACTTATTTGCGACGTAGATTCAGCGATCAGTCTCAGTTTTCCAATCGCAAACAAATGCCCTTTGGTTTTTGTTGCTCACTTGCACCGCCATCTGATAGAGAACGCAGGATACGAACTAATTAAGACCACACAATTGGGCAGTCAAGGGTAGGAGATCATGTGCATGACGGTGCGCTTCAGCTGTGATTACGGCGTTGACCGCGTTCCCAAGTCGTCTCATCCGAGGAGCTCCGGAACCCTAAATCGGGATACGAACTGGACCCATTGGGGCCAGTTCACTGGTGAGTAGCTACAGGAGGATACTAAAACAGAACAACATTTTGCATAACACAGACTGGTCATATATATATATATCGCTGACTGTGATGCATTAAAAATTTTCTTGACTAATATTCTGAAGATCCTAATGCTTAAGGGAAGGAAGATTTTTCGACAAAATTATAGAATGATCTGCAGGTTCCTCCTAGTATACTTGCTTTTAGATTGTCATAAACAGAAGTGACTTTGGACGTCAAAATAATTTCGTTTGGACATCAAAACGGAGTATTGAATGAGTACAAAAGCTTCCCAAACTCCTTTGGAAAACTCGCAAGACTTATCCTGGTTTATATTCATAAATCCTCACTAGTTTGCCTGTTCATCAAAAGCACTTCGATTAGAGAATGCTCCACCTACGTCTACATTTGTATTTGCGGGCTGATGCTAATTATTTATTAACTGAGATGTCTTGAATTAATTAGACAATCGTGGTTGTTCATGAGCAAATGAATCTTGATTTACATCGAGGAGGATTTACGTCAATTTCACTCAAGCGCGCTGCTGCTGGGGTGACGAGCAACCATGACATGTAAAGAGTTGGATTTTATGGTGCAACTTGGGTGGATAGAACCAGCTGAATAGAAAAGCAACAAGCAAAATTTTAAACTAAACAAAACAACCACTGGCATTGTATTGAGCTAATAAATAATGCGTAGTACATGTTACGATCACGGGAAATCAGTCACATCCAAAAGTGGAAAAGGTCTATTTATTTTCCTGCTAAAATTGTGTTCGTGGATACATTAAAAGTGGCGGCCTGCTAAGGTCCCGCAAAATGAAAGTTTTCGTGAGACAGACCTCGAAAAAGCCGTTCCATTTCCTTATGTTCACATACATTGTTCTCTCTGATCCGGATAGGTGAATAAAAACCATTTCGACGAATAAAGAAGGAAAGCCATATGGATGGAAGATGATTTTTCGTTGCATTGACATAGATTTATCCCAAAATCTAAAGATGTGATTTATATGGAGAAAACGGGAGTTTGCCCCAAAGAAATTCCGTTTTGCACTCCGACAAAAATTAGCAAATGTTGGTTTGTTCAGAATAGTTTTATTCCACATGAGCGGAGGCAGACTTGCCTCTAAAGTATAGTTCGTATACAGGCAGGCCACATTTCATGTGCTGAAGTTAGAACTCGAAGAGCTAATTAATCAGAAGATAATGACGTCGCAATATTAACACTACGCGAATAAGATAAAAACCATTTCACGGGTGGTCATGCCAAATCTTGTTTATCAAAAAACAAGTCATGTGTACATTCGTGGCTCATCGACTAAATGTATTTATCGGTGCTACTTTTATACCAATACATCCTCTTATGAGAAAAAATCCCACTTTGTTCTCCGCAGCGATCTCATAGAGCGTTGTGATTGCGATATACAGGTGTTGATTCCCAAGGGATACCCAATATTACTCCACAGATCTGCTCGCTAAGTAACTCCAAAGCCTACGGTTTACCACCAGAGAGCTTCGTCATTTCCTATCGAATAACAAGTATAGAAACCCATGAGTTTTGTTCTTTATTCTGCTACACATTGGAGCTGGTGTGGTTCACTTGACGCTCGTTGCACAGATTTCGGCAAAAATGTCAGGTTTACTTATGCCATTCGCGTCTGACATGTGTATCCGAAGTAGTCCGAAGAAAAAGAACATCTGCCCGATGAACTGAAGGGTTCCATTTCGATTCCGGTTAGCGGCGGCAATTTTTTGATGCGTAATAGGCAAGTGAGTTTTCAGTTACATACATGCGAGTTATTTCTTCAATGGGGTGCATGAAAAGTTGCCCTAAATGACTGTATTTCTTATATCTCACCAAAAGTTTGACAATGACAGTGACTTGTTTGTAAATTTGGGGTCTCCACCAACACTTTATAAGTCAAATGTAGTGCTAGACAAGTCTGACGATATGAGACTACAGTAGTTTTCAAAATACTACATTGAGGTCATGATGACGAGAAGACAGCGAAACATGCAGAACAGTCAAGGATAGCTCTTCCCAGGTGAATGTAGCAGACAGCCAACGAACTGCCTGCATTGCTTGTGACCCAACTGCTGTCTCAGAAGATCCCAGTTCGACACTTCAAAAGACGACGCATTGTGGGCACTCGTCAAAGTGTACATCAGTTCACAGCACCACTTCCACTCTTGACCCACTGTGTTGGGATCACGCCTTCCCTCAAGTGAGCAAATTAAACGTCAATTCGACAGCTTCTCTAGTCAGCCCATCTCCCTTAAATCGGATCGGAACTGCATCGGCTTTCATTTCTTCGGTGTTCGTAAGTGTCCATCGGCGTCGTTGATAAATCATTACAGTTTGCTTACACGGAAAACTGGTATACACTGGACATGATTCCTACCTTAGTTTATTCTATTTGTAAGCGTGTGAGACAGAGCTATATATATGTCTGTTGTACTCTTCTTGACTAGTAATCGGTTTTTGACTCCTTACCTATTTTTGGCTACAAAGCAAACTACAATTTCCCGGTGGTTTTCTTTCCTTCCCATGCGCCTGAAGCATCACGTCTCTAGAGATAGCAGTATATTGAATGAGGAAGAGGACAATCGATATCGTCAATCAGAGGTCACACGGAGCTGCTATATACTGTCTCAATTGCTTATTTTCAAGTTCTGTATCATTAGCTTGTCCGTAACTCCCTTGACCGACTTTTCAGTTACAGTGATAATGTTTCCGTTTCTATTCCTATCTAAAACTTTATACCCATATAATGCAACGCAAACTCAACCCGAATCGTTCATACTGCCTTGATTGTGCAACTATTCCCCATCTGCATTCAAGACTGCGCAGATTAAAGGGGAAGCCGAGGTCGGAGTCAGTTATGTCAGTTAATTAGGTCCTGCGCTCGGGGGTAGACTTCACGAATTCATTTATAAATCCCAGACTTTCCAAGCAAACCGGAAAGTTTTCTTGCTATGGTCTCATCTAAATCATTAACAGTTTAATGGATGGTTTTATGCCTCCGGAAAGATTTTGTTAACCGATCCAGTGAACGATTTCACGTCACATACAGAAATCCAGTCATGTATTATTGTTCAGTAACTGCTAACTACATTTGTTCGGCTATCTGCTTACTTCGCGTCAGTTTACAGCTCTTCTGTTATTTGCGCTGAGCTACTGAAGTCTGACCTAAAATTTTTAAGTGAAGATCGCAAAGTAATCATCTAGGGCACGAAATTTCCTTTTCTGGGTCGGATAACCAGGGTGCTCCAGGGAGATGCCGATGTTCATTTGAGGTTTGGGTTGAAATCAAATCCAGCTGCACCTAATTCGGTGTACCGAGGTGTAAATTTCACTCAATCCTTAGATCCAAATGATACTTTATTTTATCTCGTTCATCCATTACAAAGTCCTTCGGATTCTCATCCAACCGGGATTTCGAATGACGAGTTCATGGAGAATCGTTCATTTCATTCAGTGCTCAAATGAGCATTTCGTACACGGGGTCAGATTTTGATGCCCGTTTTGATACTGAAAAGTTGATTTGTTCCCAATTAAAAGTTGCGTGTAACATGTGAAAACTCAAATATAGCAACAAACACGGCAAAACGAAAAACTACAGGTCCAGGTTCGAATGAAATCCCCTCCAAGTAAATTCCATAAAGCTTTAACTGGTGTACGCTACCTCTTAAAGTTTCGATTATTTATATTCAATTAATTTATCTCAGAAATAATCACATAGAGAAATGGTTCCTTTTGTCAGGAGCTAATGTCAGTGAAGGCTAAGTTAATTTTTCGCTTTCGTTCATCTGCTCCTCTTCCTAAGGACAGCGCACACAATGGTGTTGGATGAATACTGGAAATTTTAACTGATCTTACCGCCCGCGAATGAAGAATTCACATTGCTTAAAGTCGGATTGTTTTTGACATTTTCATTTGGCAACAGTGCAGGCTCATTTTCCCCACGCCGATTTGACAAAGTAGAACTATTGACGGTGGTCACTGGCAATGTTGTAACAGATGTACTCGTCAAGAACGCGACCGTCGATGGGACTGGGAATTCAGCTGTACAAGATGAACCTGGTGTTGCGTCTGCGTTGATCGTTGTGGTTTTCGTCGACGTTGATCTCAGGGTTTTGATAGCCTCGACCATCGACGTTGCTGCTAATGAAGGGGGGATCACTATAGCTGTTGTCGGTTCCAATTTCGTAAACGGATTAATATTCACAATTGTATTCGTATCACTTTCCACTCCAGGCGCATAAAGCACACCAGAATCACTGAAACTATTCAGAGAGTTTGGTTTCCAGGAGAGATTGTGTTGTGGAAATAAAGTGGCACCGTGTTCCACTGTGTATACAGATTTAGTCATATTTGCGTATGGTCTTCCGTGATTCTAACAAGACGCAGCAGAACATTATGCCCTTTCATATATGGATAAGTAGCAATAGGCAATTGCTTTCATCTGTAGTGAAAATTATCGTATAACGAGGGCCGTGGAAGTTTGTAGCTGTGCGTGTGCGTCTTTATGTCGGTGGATGTGGGAGCACGTTAGGGAGAGAGTGGGCAGTCAGTGACCGAAAGTGAGTCTCAAGTAAGCGGATGATGGTGGGTGTTCTGAGTACTTGGGCAGGAATGTGGTTGCAAATGGTAGCTGTCACCGTTTGTCCTATTGACCAATGACAGTGTGACCAAGGTTGAGCATTCTTTCCCCCAAACCGGCGGGCCAATAGCATTAATTCTTTCAGATGACCAGGTAAACCGAGGGGTTATTTGTTGGTTGTCTACGGCACCAGTATGTGTAATAAAAACAGACAGTCGCGTTAGGATGGGACTTGAACGTTACTAAGTTGTATTAGGTTGAAGTATGAACTCATTTTTAGAGCTAGAAAGGTTGTTGAGGCATTTGTAGACGTTTTTAGCATCAAGTAACAAATTACACCGTGATTAGCTATAGTTTACCTAATTTGAGAAAACACTGCAATGATCCGAAAGTGAAAGTCCTTATGACCGGTATAACTGTCACATACGAATGGAAGTCAGGCGTACTTTACTACAGAAGGTCCTTTATTAGCTGATTTTGGAGCTAAAGTCCTGGTGTCAGAGATGCACAAGCCACGATGAATGTTTGGCGAAGCTAAAATTGTACGTGGTTATCGTTTCGACTGCAACCAGAATGTTACTTGTAGACAACATCTGCCAGAATGTCCATGCAGAACTAACCAAAATTCTGTCCAATGGTTGAACTCCTGATTGTGGCTATAATATGATTTGTTTTGATTAGAATCGTATTGCAGTTCGCAAACTTTCACTCACTACTGCGTGACTCAACGTTCTCTAGGTGATCTAACAACTACCACTTGTTGTTTCATGCTTGTCACAGATCATTTGTTATCTATGCATTATACGGTTCCACTTTTTCCAAATTACCTCATGCACCGCTGTCGAATGGTGTGACCACTTTGAATAGCCACAATACTTGCAGGTTTATTTTCACAGAAAAATTTCCTTTCAAATTTTCACCCATTCAGGCACGCCACCACATAGCCCAAGGCAAACGCGAATTTCACAGCGGACTGCCAAGCAAACTGAGGAATTCACCTTCGTTGTTGAAAATTAATATTCGTTAAACAGTAAAAACGCTGCTGATGGACACTAGATATCGCGCTATTTTTGTGACTGCAGCTGTTGTACAGGATCGGCGTAGATTAATCGCTCTAAAACGGTGTTTGATAGTCCGGCATCACTGTTGTATGGGCCCATGGTTAGTGTCTGTGACCAGTGGTAATTGTAGGCCAATCTACTCAACTGCTTACTCTTAGCCCCAGCGAATCCTAGCTAAGTTTCACGTTGATGAGCAGAAAATGAACACATGAACGAATAAAGTCATGCCCCATCGGACTATAAAGTGCAAACGTATGACTATTTTTTATCGAAGTGGTCCTACTTGTGCAGTCGTAGATCACGTGAAGGTGGACTTGTCTATGTCCAGATAGTTGTGGATTCTCTGATCGTAGATTATGCAACATGGCATTTTTCTAGCGGTCTGTGAAGTTCGATAAGATTATTCGGAGTGTAACAGGATGACCATTTCAAAACATGAGCGTCAGACTGAGAATAATAGGTATGCAATGCTAGAAATTTCCATTAGATTTATTCGAGGAGGCAGAAACAATTGATGCATGGCACCGGAAGTATCCAAGCCTGGGGCGAAATAAAGGTGCATCCGTAACCGTCTACGTCTTACAGAAATTTCGCATGGAAAACCCACAAACACGTGGAAAAGTGACAGTTAAAAAGCAAACTTCAGTGTTTTGTTTCCAAGTCTGTACAAACTCAAACCTCGCAAAACTAAACAAGCGTGTGGCAATAGAGTTCTCGGTTATTCTAGTAGTTTCGGATGAACACAGAAGCGATACCTGAAGGTTTAGAAATTTGAATTTTGCGAAAAATCTCTGCGAACATGAAAGGTATACTTCTTGTTTGTACAGCTCATGGACCTTAGTGGAAGAGTGCTGTTAGGGAATCTACCCAGTGAGGGTAACAGCTAATAGGATTTTCAATTGAAGCCTTTCGTTCTAACAAGAACCTGCCGGCAAGTCATCGCGGAACGACTGAGTGGAAGCTCATCTTCTTGCATCAGTTGTTCTTCCTCCTAAGTTGCACACAAAAACCAACTCCTAGTACAGAGGGCCAGGGGACTGCCTTGTCAGGCCTGTACCTATTGATCCTGCATATGTGATTGGGTCTTCGATATGAAATATGCCATCCTGCATAGCTCACTGGGTCATGGAGGCACATAAGCAGTCAGTGAATAAGAATAGGCTAAGGCCGTCTGGTCACATTTTTTCTATGCCCACAGAATGGCTGCCTCGGAATACGTCGTTCACCCCATTCTCTGTTACTCCCTGGAGCATACGGTGCTGTGAGATAGCAACCAAAAATAGAACTAGTTAGTACAAGGTTACTGACTTCAAAAGCTAATACAAACGAAGATCAGTTGGTGCCGATGCTTTGAAATTCAGTCCATATATCGATTGACCATTAGGTAAACATTTAATAGAATTCTAAGGGATTCATATTTTGTGTTACTCCGTACAATGAATAGCAGTGACAATGCAAGACTAGAGAATCAAAACAACTGAACATCCGATAGTAATTTCCAAACCCCCTGTCATCCAAAGGGAGTGCTTCCGGAGTGAAGAAGCAGAAAAAACAACAGTGACTGGAAAATTTGTTGCTGTTTCCACTCAGAAATGTCGGGACCGTGTGCCCGAATCGGACAGGCAACGTTCTTCCTTTGAAACCTTGGCTGCGTAAGTTAAACATCCATTGCTAGGGAAAGACTATTCAATTAACATCCTACATCGAACCAAGTTTGCCTAGTATGCACTGGGCCGACCTTCTTCAACGGAGCGCAAATTTGACTCAATATGAAGTGGGAAAAAGACAAAGAAAACGATGAAAGCATCAGCTAAAGAGATTGAACTCTGATCTAATCGTCTCAGAGCTTACGATTAAAAATACGTGATATTCGTCTTGACTGGTTTTGTGTTCTGCCCATGGATAGGAAATTGAGATTTTCCTTGTAACTACTCAGAAACAGTAGGCTTTTATTTCTAAAAAATAATCGAGTATAAGATAACCAATAGATATCCCAAGAGTAAAAACAAATGGATTTTGTTGGCGAACAGGCATGGTGCGTTGTGACCAAAAGACTGCCACCGCGTTAGTCGATAATCCGGCTGTCATGCTCGATTACTTCTGTCTTCATTTACGCGCAAAAAGAAAAATCCATCATGGTGGCTAGGTAGAGCTTACTTTTCTAGCATTCCACTACAAATGTGAATTTTGAATCCAGTAGTACTGGTTGGTAGGGCAGTCGTTTAATGGCATTTGGTGGGGGGGGGGCAAATGTTCACTAGGACTGGTATCTGGGCCGGTTGGCGGATGAGGTGGCGGTGGGAATAGTATAAGTTACATCAAGCAAACCAACATGGTCAATTGGATATATTATTAAAACTTTAATGACTGATTACTTTTTCCAACCCAAAGCAAATGAAATTCGCTTGATGTGCGTCACTATGTACTAGGCTGCATACTGATCAGTTTTATGAGAAAATCTTTGAAACAACTCTTGAAAACTTTGCACTAGAAATAGCAACTTTGGTTGAATCCACTGACACTACTGTCTATACCAGATGACAACTCGCATCATCAACCAAGATGAAACCGCACTAGAGAAATAAACGGAAGATTTCTCTAAAATTTCCAATTTTGTCAGACACTATGCACCGCACGTTGATAAGTAAAACCAATCGAAGACCAAAGAAAATGCGCTCTCGAACTTTTGGCAAAGATACTAAACGATTTGCGAAACAACAGCAATTTCATGATTTACTTGGTAGATTTTTCGCCTTCAAGGTGTGTTCCTAGTAAATGCTTTCATTAAACAGCGACATTGGTATTCGTATTTATCCTCAAGCGTAGGACAAGGTTTACCGAAAAGCTCGAAGTTTACAAGTGAGTATAATTCGACCATCTTGGCTTAGTCTGCGCACTGGGAAGAATTACCGGTGCTAACTCTTCGTCTAATTGCCCCGGGAAAAAATATGACGATTTCTAGGCTTGCATCCAAATGACCTTGAGTTCAACATTTCCTATTTTACACGAAATTTATGTTCATTATCGAACGATAATTAGCGTAGAGTTTCCGAATTACTGAAAAGCCACCTTTGATTTGTTCACTGACGTCCGGTTTCGACTGAAATAATGGAAAAAGAATGACTTAAGTTGAGTAAACGACCTAGTTATTTTTCTCGGTAATATCCTAGGCTAAATAGGCATGCTACATTCTCTAAATGTTTGGTTTCTGCACCTCCGGACAGGTCTTCCCCTTTCATGTTCTGATAACTTTACCTTAGTGATCAAGAATGCACGCATCCATCTACTCCGAAGTAGCCACACACCAAACGTATGTCGATAATGACTGCTTGGATTTTTTGTCTTCCTTTGATGTCCTTAAGAAACACCAGAAATGGGGCCGGAAATAGCTTATTCCAGGAATAAAACTTAGTCTGTCGAGTTTCAACAATGTTTTTAAGTGGTGCAAGTAGTCAAGTGTTGCAGAGAATTTCAACGTGATTACAATTCATTGTGTTGACATTGCGGATGTGAGAAGAGCTTGTGCATTTTCTCATTCCTGATCGCAATTGGTTAGTCATGATACCCAAAAACATGTTACGTCGAACAATGCATTGATGAGCAATGAGGACTGATTTAGCATACTTCCCAAGCAACGTAGTTTCATTGAAGAGTGGAGCAGCCAACGGTACTTCGAATAATACTGCAAAGTCGAGCTGTCAACTGTACACAACGACATTTTAACGGACACTTGTGTAGGACGGGTTATACACTTAATTTTTCTGGGACAGAAACGGACAATCGCCATTTACAGTACCGCTTTGCAGAGTATCTTCTATCCCCTAACCAGAGACTTAGAAATGGAAAGAATTCGCTATAATCTTGGGGATTCCATGACTCTCTATCCCATCAGGCTAACGAGTGATCGGCTTTGATCAGGCATTGATTCATCCGTGGAATGCTGACGCTCAATCCAGTTTTGAGAAACATGGAAGCACGGTGCAGCTGTGCCGTGTTTATTAGACATTGTCAAGACTCCATATCTACCACTCTCCATCTGCATGGGACTCCAACGTTAGAGGAGTGATTGCAAGGTGACCAAGTAAACTCCCTGGCTGTCAGAGCTTACTTTGAAGGCTGTGTCTTACATCAACAACACAAAATGCGGTATGGTTCTCCAGTCTGTTGACCACAAAATTATCAACTCATTTTCTGTAGGACATATTTATGAAGAAAAAGATTTAGACGCTGCGAACAACTTGCCGGATTCAATTATTTGATTTCATTTATCAGCAGAATATGTAACTTGATCAAACCATCACTCACGGTATCATCTCATTGCTCAAATCAGCAAAGTGTTCACTATTCCATGGTTCTCGGGTGACGAGATGAGCTGAATTTTCGCAACTTATCAGAATGAATAGTTTACCTCAAAAGGATTTTGTTCTCGTTCATTGGACCTTTCCATTCTCCAAAATTTCCAGCGGAAACCTCAAGGATAAATTTTCACACGCCACCTTCCTGGCTCACTCGCAGTGTGACAACATACTTAGCTGTCGCTTCGCTTTTTACACGCGTCCCTGACCATCTAATTTACACCTTGCTCTCCCCACCTACCCCCTCTTTTGGAATGCCAAAGAAGTATCTGATGAGTTGATTGGTTTCATTTTGGACTTCACGTGCCCCAAAATGGGACAGCACCAAGGGGTTAGGTACAAATGTGCCTGTGTTCACCCTCACACGAAAGTGACATTTTGACAGCCAGGGAGAAAACCCTGTTAATTTCAGGGGAAATTTTCATATCCTTTAGATTGTCTTCATGTCAGGAATAAAAGCCTCTCGACAGATGGCGTCCTCTACTCCGTGTGACGAGACATTCGATTACCTAATTTTCTGCCGTAGACTGTTTTCCATATCATCATTCCAATCGTTTCTGGTCCGTGTTTTGTAATCCCCCACTTCTCTCAAGCTGGTCATATCACTGTGGTCGAAGAGCCGCTAACAGTGACCTGGTCAAGATCGTAAGCAAAACGTCTTACTTGTGTATGTGTGTGAATTCACTCAGCCTGACCGGCAAAAAGTTGGCACAAAAACGATTTGTCTGACCGGGTGAAAATCGTGGTCGAGGGAATAGAAATCTTTCAGCAATGGGTGCTCTGAAACTCCACATTTTCTGATGATGTGCGTGGTAGAATGATAGTAGAATTGCAAACAAGCAAATCATGACAATTACAGTCACTTAGAGAGAACAAGATGAACATTGGAGTTATATTAGGAACCGCTGATTCTTATCTTTCCCCACTGCTTCGAGTCACACGTCAGGTGAGAAATTTTACCATAGCACTTTGTATCTCAGGCACAACAATGAGGACCGCTCGCAATATGTCTCTCGCAGCATTCCTTGACAGCGAAGCTCGCGGATTTCGGGGTGAAAATGTACGAAGGGTCTGTGATTCAACAAACCCGCAATTCACTAAAAGGGAGCTTTTTATTTTATTGTATTGTATTGCATAGACTTTCGCACACAAAAAGAATGTTGCGTTACAGTCAGTTCTTCACATTTTTATAAGATGATGAGTGTATTTTTTTCTATTTTAATTGTACCCACATGTTTTTCGACTGAAATACGACATTATACCTTGTACGCAAAAGTACATACTACACAATAAAAAACGCCGAGGGGGGGGGGTAAAAATTTGGAAAAATTTACACAAATATCCTTGAAAAATGTGAAAATCTCCTCGAGGAATGATCACAACACATTATTATAGGTTGCTCAGGAATTTGGCCAAAACAGGGTCACGGTTTGTCAGAATTCGTGCGAAATATGGAACAGTGAATTTTCTAAAGATATTGAGTCTTGAGTTTATGGAACGAACAGCAGATTGTATCGAAATATGAGAGCGGCACTTTGAAAGATAGCTGTGCAGAGCATGCGTGGGATCAGAAAGAATTCTATGAGCAAATTTCTCATATGCTGAAAAGTGTTGATCATATAGACTGAAGGACAGCTCACTTAGTGATATGAAAGACACACGGTTAATAATTTGTAGCCCCGGGCGAAGAATTTTAGTCTTTTTTAAGTGAACATGGATATATAACAGGAGAAGAATAATGAAGAACTGAAAAACGCATTCGTATACAAATCGGAAAATGGTGCGTTGTTCCGTCTTGTAATGTCGAAGCTTCCTGATTTGAAACTACAACCGTCGGAGATTCCCTACATAAGTAGAAAGGTGAAAAGTTCATTTCAGAATTTTAGCAATAGTAACCCCTAGATATTTCACAGAATCAACTTTTGGAAGTGTTTTTGAGTTGATGGAAGGAGTTTCAGATGGGTGGGCTAATCGAGAGAGAGAGAGAGAACAGACACTTGAAACATTTAGAAGTGTTGAGGTTTATACCAGCTCGCGCAGAGGAATCGTGAACAGAATTTAGGTTGTTGAGAAAACATTCAAGATCATCGTTGCTCGAAACGGCTCGAGAGAGGGGGTAACATCATTAGCCGACCAAGCAGATGACAGGGGGAACTAAAAGACAAGTCGCTGATGTAAGTAGAGAGCAGAAATGGTAAAAGAACAGCACCCTGAAGCACTCCTGAGTTGTCAATCAACGGTTTTGAAGTTGTATCGTTCATTCGTGTGCACTGGGTTCGGTTTGTAAAGTAATCCGACAACAATGCTGGGATAACCAAATGTTTGTAGTTTGTGAAATAGAAGAGACCGTGGGACAGAATCAAATGCCGATGAATAGTCCATAGAGATGCAACGCACAGATTTCATCGATACGTTTAAGGGCTTAAAAATGTGGTGAATGAGGGAAGTGACAATGTCCAAAGTTGACCTGTTAGATTTATAAGCAAACTGAAAAGGGTCGTCAAGAGGATACATAGAAGAAAGTAGGCGCTTAAGTATAGCACGCTTCGTTAGTTTAAGACCACAAGATGTTAAGGCGATAGGGCAAAAATGTTCTGCCAAAGCAATAGAACTGCTAGCATTAGGAATGAGACTAATAGTGACGGGTCTCCAACAGTCAGGGATAAAAGACGAGCCCAACGATGTGCTAATGAGAAGTGAATGCATCCGTCAGGACCATAGCACCATGACTTGAAAGAGCTTAGAGTAGACTGTCAAGACCAACCCTGCGGTAATTGTAGTGGTGCGGAGAAGGTTGAGTACCTCTTCCCTGGAAAAGCATGCAACTGTCATATTATCACCCTGCCCGAATATGACCGAGGTATAAGTGGAAGTATGGATGAAAGCACGATTGATGCTGTCGACATCCGCGGAAAACGTCGCATGTTCCTTTTGCTTTCCACACAACAGTCGAAAGTCTTGCCATAGGAACCGGTTGTTGTTACCACTCAGGAGTTGGCTTGCGATTGTAGTATCGATGCGTTTGATTTCAGCTTTTATTAGGTTGGAAATATACCACAAGCTTGAGTTATTATGAGATCTGTAGAAGTGCTTCTTGCGTCTTCTTAGGGATTTCAGTTGCTGGAGATATGACCATTTGAGACGAATGGTGTTTTTGAGGAGCAGGAGATATCAAAGATTGTATTGGTCGTCTCTGTGAAAAGTTTGACATTGTCATTGAGCAGGATTTGAAAGGTTGACCTAGAGTATATCTTGAGCCTTAACAAAAGCAAACAGTGATCACTGCTTGAAATCGAAGCAGACAGTTTCAAGGAGAATAAATCTGGATGGTTGGTAATAACCCTATCTTAAATGGAGCCGCCTCTGGTTGGAGAAACGCAGAGGCCAGTCAAATGAAATGCAGTCAGTGGTAGGGTGGATGCGCGATTGAAATCATCTTCAGTAATACGCAGATTGTTCTCAAGAAGAGGAAAAATAAATACTGGAAAAGAGTCGAAAAAATGTGGTATTATGTTGCGAGCTAAAAGGGGCAATGCATAAGTTGGTTATGATTGCACTGGCATGGCGAGACAACCTAGGATGACACTGTGGCACAAGACAGTCAATTCCGTTTACTGAGTTCTTATAACATCGGACTTGCAAACCACGAGTTTGTGTATGTTGCCACACCGCCTCCAGTCTTCTTCTTGTTCGAAACTCTGTCCTGCCGATAAAGTCTGAAGCTGTCTATGGACACAAGTGAATCAGCAATATCCGGGTTCTGCCACGATTCTTGTATGCAGGTGACGCAAGTGTGAACATGGATCGGTGATCGAAGTGCGAGGAACAGATCCGACGTTTTCGTAAACAGAGAGCGGATGCTAGTACACAACAGTGCCGAAATGAACATAGCCGAAAGGGTGCATTTAGGAGCTGCCTACCACCCAGTACGATTGCTTCTTCTAAATGGATTAGAGGGTCTCTGAGGTGCAGCAGTGCGTGTTCCCAACCCATATTGAGAAAGAATAATGTTTTTACACAACAATGATTGTGACCGATTGTGGCGGCGAAATAAGATCATAATGGAACGAAATATTAGAGAAGAATTCAACGAAATAAAGATGACAGAATTGTAGCACATTCAGTCAAAGAGCGCTGTCGGTGGATACTAAAAGGTACTCCGGTATCAAGGACACACCATTTGAAGAATAACGGAGAAATTGTTCAAACATACTACTTATTGGATATTGTGGAAAATGTCAAAAATGACAAAACAAAAGAAACCGTCATAATGTTAACCAGGCCTGGGTGTGGGAAAACAGACATAAATTGTAGCGCAGCCAGTCAAAGATGCTCTAGTGCTTTCCTATAACCCAACATTCTTAATTGCATTGTATTGTATTGTATTGTATTGTTTAAACGTTTTTTGTACATACTTTTCCGAATTTCAGTCAGAAAACGTGCGTTCAATATCTCATCGGCATAGAAATTCGGGAAAATGCGTAGTGAAAAAATAAATATTTGAATTTCACCAGAGATTGAGCAGAAAATCAGTCATGATCTGTTCTAGGTTAGTAAGAATTCGGCCTAGGCAGGGAATAGTTCAGATCCTGTAGATATTTATGCGGAAGATAGAATCTGTCCTGGTATGAGAACGGCATTTGGAAAAGTCATTGCTAAAGGGATGGAACGGATCCGAATGAATTTTGTGCAAATTTTGTCTCACGTGTATTGCTGCACTTCACACAGTTTCGTACAGAGTTCTTTCAGTGGTATGTAAAATACACCATTAATGGTTGACAAACCACGAGGAAGGGTTCTGGAGTCTTTCTTTAACAGACAGGAAAACAATAGAGCATAGTGCGAAAAATACACTGGTAAACAAATAGAGATAGTGTTTTGCTTAATCCGGAAATACCGCAGTCTGTTCATGTGAAATGTTAGCATTCTCACATTTTTATACCATTGGAAATGAGAGGACCGTCTTAAGTTTTATCAATAGTAATTCTTAAGCACTTGAATGAATCTGCCCTAGCCATTAGTCTTGTGTTGATGAAAGAAGGGTCGACCAATAAAAGTAAACAAACATTCGACACACATTGGCAAATTAAGATTTAAGCCAAAGTGGACAGAAAGACCATGAATGAGGGACAAGCTGTTAGAAAAGTTCAGGAAATCTTCAGTTCAGGGTACAGATTGACGAAGGGCAAGGTCATCAACGTACCTGAATAATTGACCAAGGGAAGTAGCATGTAGTTCAATCATGCATGTTCCAAGCATATAAGGAAAAAGGACAGCTCCTTGAAGGGCTGAAGAATAGTTTGCCAACGGGGTAGATTTTTGTCATCCCCGTCTTGTGTACTGAGTTCTGTTGGTGAAATAGTCTGTTAGCCATGCCAAGAGGCGGTTGAAACAGCTGAATTGCTCAGATTTGCGAAGAAGTAAAGACCGTGGAACAGAGTCAATCGCAGAGGAAAATTCTAAGAAAGTGCATCAAACAGATTTGGTAGATGTATCCAAGGATTTGTTGATGATATAAACCAGGAAAGCCACCACATCCACAGCAGACCTGTTTGGTTTGCACGCAAACTGAAGGGGGTCTTCGGGCAGGCTGACACAATAAGTTGGACGACTCGGGGCGGCACGTTCTGTAAATTTAAGTCCGTAAGATGTAAGATCGATCGGACGAAAACGTTTGGTTGGAATAATTGAATTGTTGGATTTAGGGATGTGCACCATGGTGACTTGTCTCCGACAACCAAAAATGGAATGTTTGCATAAAGATGTATTAGGGAGGGAAGTAAATGCAGCCGTGAATGAAGCTGCACCGTCCTCCAGGAAAATTGAAGACATACCACCAAGACCTATACCTGTGGTTAGTTTGGTCGAGCGAAGAAGTTTAAACAACTTTTCCTTAGAAAAGGGTGTTACATCAACACATTCATTCGGGAACTATGAAAGTTCAGTCATTATGTGAATTAATGAACGCTCAGTTGATACATTTTAAATCTGCAGTCAGGGTTATTAGTTTTGTATTCTTTCCAAATAAAAGCTGAGTTCCTTGCCAGAGGCGTTTTACGTTGCAGCTAGTCAGGAGTTGGCCTGCATGCGACACGTCGATTCGTTGTACTATCTTTGATATTAATGATGAAAATCATCTGAATTTCTGGGAGTCCCGTAGTAGGGTGAAGCAATGCGGTCGTTATCGAGAAAAATTATCTCTAGGAGATAACGAATATCAAAAACAAAATTGAGTATATCTACACACAGGTTGACATTTGTATTTAGAAATTCAAAAGCGAATCACGAATTCGTATGAAAAAGAGATCTTAGAAGAAGCAGAATGTTGTCCCGAGGAAAATTACGTAGTCGCCTTTTGATTTAGTTAGACTCCTTAAGTGACTGAAAAGCTGTCCGGGAACAAACGCCGGGTTTTAACATTAATGAACTATGATCACTGATTGAAATTGTAGCACGCAGTTTAGGGCGTAGTTTTCCTTTGATCTGGTTAGAATTCTTTGAAGACTGGAAAGCTATCCGAGAATAAACTTTGGGTTTTAAAGGTAATGGACAATAATCACTGGTTGAAACTGGAACATGTACTTGAAGACGGAATAACTCGAGATAGTTAGTAATGATTCTATCTAGAGTTGAGTTACTTCTGGTTGGGGTAATTGATAGATCATTCAAATCCAACAAAGTAGGAGAAGTGGCGAAGCGTGAGTAAAATCACGATGTGTAGGTTATCATCCAAAAACGGGATCAGGAAAGGCTGGAAAGAACCGGAAAAAGATGAAGTATCAGTTTGTGTGCAAAACGGGGCTGCATACAGTTTCGTCGTACTTGTGCTCCTACGCCGAGAAAACTTAGAATGACATTGAATAGCTAGGAAGTAAATACCAGAAAATTAATATAAATAAACTGTTTCCGATTTGCTTGACCAGGAGAAATTTATGCATGTGATCACACCACCTCCAGTTTTCTTAGCGCTATATTGCCTGTGCGGTCATTACACACTAAAGCCTTGGGTGGATATTAAGGCATGCACAACTTGTTTTCAGCCATGACTCTTGAATGCAAAATCAAACAAGTATGAAAATGTATCCGAGAGCGAATATTGATAGACTCGGCAGTTTTATGGACAGAGAGCGTGTGCTGGTACTCAGTATGGATGGAACAGGTATTTTGGCTGACGGGGTGCATTCCAGAGTGGCCTACCGACTGGCAC
>LUCM01000819.1:180707-252210 GCA_008360955.1 Fasciolopsis buskii | reverse complement strand
TGCCAGAGGCGTTTTACGTTGCAGCTAGTCAGGAGTTGGCCTGCATGCGACACGTCGATTCGTTGTACTATCTTTGATATTAATGATGAAAATCATCTGAATTTCTGGGAGTCCCGTAGTAGGGTGAAGCAATGCGGTCGTTATCGAGAAAAATTATCTCTAGGAGATAACGAATATGAAAAACAAAATTGAGTATATCTACACACAGGTTGACATTTGTATTTAGAAATTCAAAAGCGAATCACGAATTCGTATGAAAAAGAGATCTTAGAAGAAGCAGAATGTTGTCCCGAGGAAAATTACGTAGTCGCCTTTTGATTTAGTTAGACTCCTTAAGTGACTGAAAAGCTGTCCGGGAACAAACGCCGGGTTTTAACATTAATGAACTATGATCACTGATTGAAATTGTAGCACGCAGTTTAGGGCGTAGTTTTCCTTTGATCTGGTTAGAATTCTTTGAAGACTGGAAAGCTATCCGAGAATAAACTTTGGGTTTTAAAGGTAATGGACAATAATCACTGGTTGAAACTGGAACATGTACTTGAAGACGGAATAACTCGAGATAGTTAGTAATGATTCTATCTAGAGTTGAGTTACTTCTGGTTGGGGTAATTGATAGATCATTCAAATCCAACAAAGTAGGAGAAGTGGCGAAGCGTGAGTAAAATCACCTACGACGATGTGTAGGTTATCATCCAAAAACGGGATCAGGAAAGGCTGGAAAGAACCGGAAAAAGATGAAGTATCAGTTTGTGTGCAAAACGGGGCTGCATACAGTTTCGTCGTACTTGTGCTCCTACGCCGAGAAAACTTAGAATGACATTGAATAGCTAGGAAGTAAATACCAGAAAATTAATATAAATAAACTGTTTCCGATTTGCTTGACCAGGAGAAATTTATGCATGTGATCACACCACCTCCAGTTTTCTTAGCGCTATATTGCCTGTGCGGTCATTACACACTAAAGCCTTGGGTGGATATTAAGGCATGCACAACTTGTTTTCAGCCATGACTCTTGAATGCAAAATCAAACAAGTATGAAAATGTATCCGAGAGCGAATATTGATAGACTCGGCAGTTTTATGGACAGAGAGCGTGTGCTGGTACTCAGTATGGATGGAACAGGTATTTTGGCTGACGGGGTGCATTCCAGAGTGGCCTACCGACTGGCACGAATGCGTCATTTCGGGTTGGTGTAAAATCCGTGATGCACATGCACAGTTAAGTCCTAGACAGGAGAAAAGTCAAAATTGTTTGAGTAGGAGTAAATCCGACTGGGAATGGCGACGAGCAATTTTCATAACAGAAAACAAGTTCTTTAAATTGATGAGGCTACTGGGATTGCAGCACAGCCACAGGGCGTGCCTTTTCTAATTTTCCATGCTGATTTTGAAGGAGGTGGAATGTCTTAAAGAAATGGCAGACTGATCAGACGAAATATTGCATGGTAATCGCGTCGAATTTCGGTTTCAGCTAATATATTTACTTTTATTTTTGATTCCATTTTAACACAACTATTGACCTCTAGGTTTTTCCAACCGTCTCACAAGTTGCACCATTTACTTAGTGATCCTCTTTCCGATTCATCCGCACAGGTTTGAAAACCGCAGTTGTTTTAGTCGCACTAGCTTCAGGAGTGCAAATGGATGTCCTTTTATAAAAAGAAATTTCAAACTGTGATCGCGAGTTTTCCTGTATTATTATTATTATTTGGCAGCTAACATAGAGTTGCTTGTCGTAACCTAAGGCAGCAATCTAGTTTCTGAACTCCTCGGTTTCGTCTTTCCCCATCTGCAGCAATCGTGCTCGAAAGAACGCATGTGGACTCACAAACAGACAAAATATAGCCATCTTCTTTGAAAGACAGATATTGCATGATCTTTTTGGAACCTGCACTTCATTCAGACGTGAATTAGAAGGACTAGACTCGGTATGCAGAAGTAAAGTACGCAAGTGTCGACGTAACGTACACAGTAGTCTAATGTAACCGTATAAAGTGGTCCTCATACGGGGGGATTGAAACATCGACAAGAATGGCACTGATGGACACTTGGAAATTTTAGCTTGTTTCGTTGCTTACTTATTCTGGTGTGGAGCGTACATGACGGATGCAAAAATTTCAAAAATGATGTCGCTACCTGGTGATCATTTGGAGAAGAGAGACCAACGCGACAGCTGGTAAGACCATTCAGTTTAATATTTTCGGTAGTGGGAGATTTTGACTTCATTTTCTGAGTGATTCGTCATCCGGTGTCTACAACCAAATTGCCATTGAAAATCACACACACCTGTTTCATTCCTGTCGGGAACAACCGGCAGTCGTCGATCTGGTGACTTTAAAGGTCTGCGGCCTGCCAAATTCGGTCGCGGATCTGGGCGTTAGATAATGTAATTTTAGTGTTCGGTAAACTGCCGGGGATCGGCTCGGCTAGGTAACGGCTAATGCGTTCCATTCACAATCGTTCGTCCCGGGTTGGCATCCGAGTTACGACGCGTGGTCTATGTATTGCTGACGTACTCTAGTAAGCTTAACATTCTTAAAATCGATGTCATCATTATGCACCAATCTGAGACCCAGTTACATGTGTTTCCCACAGCACATAAGTTCCACCAACTCAGCCATGCTGACCATTATAACTTTGTATGATAGGGTTCCCTTTGGAGAACTATACGCACATCAAATGCGAAGCACGCTAGCGGGGACATTCTCTATCCTGTGGAAAAGGTGAATTGGTGGGTAAGCTTCAAGTAAAGTTAAAGGGCACTGTTGGCTGTCACTAAGGCCGACAAATAAACACACTTGACTCGGTAATTCTGACTTCTCGGGACCGGAGCTAGTGATAACACCCCTTCCAGTCAGAAAGCGTGGGTTCAAATTCTGAATGCCGTGGCAGGTATGAAGCACTGATGGGCTCTGATGAGAGCGAAAATCGAGCTTTGTGTCTTCCGAGTTTAGAGTTGACCGCGTGACCTGAAATTTGTGCGTGAAATGTGTGACCTAAGCATTAGTAAGTCAAACATTGTATTATCAGTTCCACACACTACTTGCAAGTAGTTGTAAACTATATATATATACATATATATGTATATATATATATATATATAACCATTAGTAGTCGAAAATTGCTTCTCGTTGAAGCTGGTGTTCCCGTACATGGTATGAATTCCTTCTGGAAAGCTGGACAGTCTCGGAGGCATTTTCTTCCAGCAACGTTAAATCTGGCGTGTCCATATCAGGTGAAGTGAAACATTTCTTTTTACATCACCAATACCCTTGGTCGCATTTCAGATGCGAATCAGCAAACTGCACATAGTGAAGCGGATACCGAAGCCAGAAGAATGTGAAGAATGCCAGCGACTTATTAAAATTAGGCTAGTCCTGTGGATAAGTCCAGAAAATAGTGAATAAGTCGTCAGTCAACTCAGTGTCCTTCTGTGATAGTAATTTCAGACGAAAAGAAGCCAAGCTACAGAATTGTCAGCAAGTAAGCACTTAACTGATCTTGCAGAGATTTCTACCGATTGGCGAAGTCTAACGCTTTCCGTTTAATCACCTGTGGCTATACAAAAGTTAAACACGTGAAGTCCGGATATCATGTAATATTATCGGCAAAGGACCCGTTGAAATCTTTTCAACGTTCCCCAGAACTTGCATCTGTCTCATAGTTCAGGTTCCCGTTGGGACAAATCGGAGGCTTATTGCGGCTGCGGACCAGTGCATTAAGCTAGCCCCAACATGAATTTTTTAGCAACGACCTAGCAGTGAAAAACCATGAGACAAACCTCAGTAAAAGGGCCAACAGTATTAACAAATACTTAATAGTGACAAAAATTCCGGGTTAGCCTGAGCACCAGGAATGTCGTGAATTTCGTTTTCTACGGTAGGCGTCTTCTGTTTGTGTATGTCGTGGAATTTTGCGTGACTTGAGGTCCGGTATTTGTTTATCATGTACTAGTATCGAACTTATGTGACGCCATTTCAGACTGCATGCAGCATCTCCTAGATTGCATATCACATTTTGACCGTTGCTCTAACCAGGGCAAAAATGACTGTTTTTATGGTTCGCGTTATTGAATTTAGCTTGAAAACGGCAAGACGAATAATTCCGTTGTCTGATTTCATAACAGGCATATGGGAACAAGTTGATACAACTGTTCACACATGTTTAATCAGGTCTGTTTTATTAAGTTCTGATTATTGACTTTAGTATAAGTTAAGCTAGATTCTTACAAACAAGGCCATTTGACGAATGTGCTCGTCTTGGTCGCTACCGCAGCACCGTACACCTAAAAGCAGAAATGAAAGAGTCAACTAATAGCAGAAATCATTCATCAACGACTTATTAAAAACTTTATAGAAGGGCACTGGTTTGCAAGACAAGAACACCACTGACTAGGGCATTTATCCATGTCATTTATGATCGTTAGCTGCTGCCTAGCTCCCGGTCTGGTGGGCCCAAACCCAGCAGTCTAACTTATCGTATTTCGTAACTTTTGCCATTTCATCGGGTAGCCACCAAAACCCATCATTCAACCATATTCCAAGCCAGAAAGCAACTTACTGAGAATAGGTGATTAGTGGTTGGTTTGCTCTACAGAGCGAACCCTAGTATCTATTACCCCAAGGTTAACCTTTGGGTTACCATAACGATTCTTCTATCATATCACATCGATACTATGAAGATATCCATGTTCGAAAATTGACATCCTTCGCGCATCTTTTGGCGACGGCCATATTTCTGAGTCGCATAATAGGGGCACACTTAAGGTTTCTGTGTGCATTTGACTTTTGGCTGATGCCATACGGTTGCCGAACGCATTTCAAATCGAGGGTATAGCTTTAAAAATGCATATGAATGAGTGAGAAGGAAGGTTGACGGCTAAGCTGGATAATCCAATCTACGCAAAATACTGTTAGCAGTTGTACACTATAGATGATTTGCGTGACGATAATCTAGTTTCTTGTAAAAATAATCCGCTAACGTCCAACAGTGAATCGTTTTTTAGATCCGACTTGCGCAGACGAACCAATACGACTTTTGTTCCCGTTCTTCTCTCTTCTCTTTCAAGCTACTTGTCCATAAACTGTCGTTTGGTTGCATGTTGTTTGTTTGTGATAACGGTCATGGATGCACATATACACCCGGGTTTTACGATCGCACTAAGAATTTCACAGACTATGCGTATTTCTACGAAATGCAGGTAGGAGCGAATGAATGTTCCCATGTTCCAAGCAGATTCACAGATTCGCAGTGTTGCCCAACGAAGTTGAAATCTGTGTCGACTGTAAGAATTTTACGCTCCTGGTGCGAATGGCTCAACAGACGAGCGACGATAAGAATTCCAATGTTGCCTGTAAGAAAGTCGCGTGGGCGGGTCTTCAGGGTTGTAGATGCACAAACAGGCATTGTGGTGGTGGGAATTTTTGACAAAATTAACCGTCTGAGCGTTGAGCTGGACATGGGGGGTGGGTGGTACGATTGGTGTGCTCATTTCGAAACACGGCGAATAAAAATAAGGACTGGACCGCATAAACCAGTATTTCATTGTTCCATACGAAACCGGTAATATTGCTAGCCGCTGTTGCATCAAATAAAAGTCGACTGGGGAGAATTATCCCCGCGTGTTTCGATCTACTTGTATGTATTTGTGTGTGTGTTTGTATGTGCGTGTGTGTATGGGGACACAATAAAAGACACGAATCAGTGGGCTTAAAACAACTGCCGAACAAACAGCGCCGGAGATTCAAGTCAGGATATGCAGAATTGCGCCAACCGATGCGCTGAGAACCAATGGCTTGACGATTAAATTTTATGAGCAACCTTTGTCGGTTAAAATGTTACGATGATAAAAAGTGGCATAAAATAACCAGAAATGTTTGAGGACGGACGGAAGAATCCAAAGTTTATGACGAAAAAGCAATTGAATTGGGACAGTTCTGGTCGACGCTGCATGTCGATTTCCCCGCCCCTTAATTTGAATTGGGATGAGAGATTTATCTTTCTTCGTAGATTGTTCGTATCCCGTTCCGAACACGGTGAATTGCTGACGAAGCTTACAACGGAATTCTAAATGCCAGAAAGTGATCTTTCGATCGGTATTGCAATCACCTACACACGCGGCGTCACTGCTGATTATACACATCTTTGGTTTGACACTCACAAACTGTGGTTTTCGTAGTTCCGGGGAATTCCTATTTGTAGTGAGGAATAAACCACATGCCAGCTGGTAGAAACAAAGCCCATTTGCCCTTGGTTTACGGACAAATCCCTTCGGGTGGGAGCTGAACGATTCGTTTCAACGTCAACGCTACTGACATAACAGCGTCCGTTAGTCACCAGTGCATGCCTGGCCACAGATCTGTTTGACCATGATGAGTAGTCAACAAACTGAATTCACAAGGTTAATACTGTTAAGGCTAGCGACCTGAGAAGAATGTTTCCATCCAGATAGTGAAAATGAATTATCACTGTTAACTCTGATGCGAAGGCCGGAATGACGGAATGAATGCCTGTCGAATGATCTATGTACGATTTGCCTATTCGGCGAGGAAGTGACTGGTAGGTAGCTATTTGGAAATACGATGAGAATAATGACGCGTGGAAGTGAGGAGACCGCAGACCGAGAAATGCTGTGCATTGCATGTCATCTTACCTTCACTTGTCAGAACCTTGATCAACCGCTCACATTATTCGTTGCTGGTCTATGTTCAATCGATTAGGTGCACACGAACAGACGAAAGACAGACGCGTACAGGAAGACGGACAATGCTCGATGAATCGCGTGAGAATGGGCTTCTATTTTTGTCCGGGAGATGGGCGAGGAAATCAATGACGACAGCGATCAACCTGACGGGGTCATTCTCTTATGCACATTAAGATTTGCATCACTTGTAGGCTCGCTGTAGTCACTTTACTTGTACTGCACACCTAACGCTAACCCAGGGAGGTTAACACTGTGAACCGGTTTACTAATGTGTAGAATTACAGTTTGTATAAGGTCCACTGCAAGATTGCCGTGCTTTACATTACCATAGTAGACCATGCACAGTTAAAACTAGTAAAACGGGCTAATGAGAACTCTACTTGGCAGTGATTTGAAATCCTTGAACCCAGTATGTCAAAACATTTGTTCTTTACCTTCTTAGTTTATTTGACCCCAACAAATGGACGGTAAATCACTAGTTGCAGATCGATAACGGATGGATGTGATATTACTATTGAAAGCATAATAACTAAGGAGTTTGACTTACACGTTCGTGTCCTAGTTCAGGCGCGGTGGATGTATGCTGCTGGTGTCCTCTAACAGCGGATGACACAGCTGTGCAGTGCTTCCATGAGTGAGGTGGGAGTTGATACCACACGGTGAACAATTTCAGGAAACCACCAAGTCTTGGGCAATGATTATTTTAGGAAGTAACGAAAGACGTAGATGAGGCCGTGTTCTACTTTCGTTTGCCTAGTTGGAAAAAAATCTTGAGTAAGTGTGAATTTGATTTACTCACATTACAAGAATACTAGGGATTAGCAAGCATCAGGCATTTCATTTTCTTTATCCGCGAGCGCGATCAGGAACGGGACAAATGAACCAAAACGATTTTGTCCCAAAATGACGGCATGGTACCATAGAAACAGTTTTCATCATTGGTTGCGTTATTAGTTCACCTACGGGAGAATTCAGCAGTGCATATCCACCGCGCCCCAACTGGGACGCGAACCCGGGACGAACGATTGTGAGTCGAACGCCTTAGCCATTACGCTACCGGGCAGGCTCTGAACGGTTTGTTGAACTTCACCACATGATGTTGCACCTATCCGTCACTGGTTTGCACGGTTACTGTCCGTTACCTCACAGCGACGGATAGGTGCAACATCATGTGGTGAAGTTCAACAAACCGTTCAGAGCCTGCCCGGTAGCGTAATGGCTAAGGCGTTCGACTCACAATCGTTCGTCCCGGGTTCGCGTCCCAGTTGGGGCGCGGTGGATATGCACTGCTGATGATTCCTAACAAGCTGGATGAAACAGCTGTACAGTGCTTCCATGGTTTCTTTATGGTGAGTTGAGTGATGATATCACATGGTGAATTATTTCATGTAAACATTCAATCTCCTACTACTAAAATGTATCAAGTAATCAAGCTCTGTAGGTCATATCCAAAGCCTTCGTCGTACTTAGGCTACCTGCAGAGAAGTCATCTATCAGTAGGGGTCGATCGCTGTGAGGTAACGGACAGAGCCCGTGCAAACCAGTGACGGATAGGTGCAACATCATGTGGTGAAGTTCAACAAACCGTTCAGAGCCTGCCCGGTAGCGTAATGGCTAAGGCGTTCGACTCACAATCGTTCGTCCCGGGTTCGCGTCCCAGTTGGGGCGCGGTGGATATGCACTGCTGATGATTCCTAACAAGCTGGATGAAACAGCTGTACAGTGCTTCCATGGTTTCTTTATGGTGAGTTGAGTGATGATATCACATGGTGAATTATTTCATGTAAACATTCAATCTCCTACTACTAAAATGTATCAAGTAATCAAGCTCTGTAGGTCATATCCAAAGCCTTCGTCGTACTTAGGCTACCTGCAGAGAAGTCATCTATCAGTAGGGGTCGATCGCTGTGAGGTAACGGACAGAGCCCGTGCAAACCAGTGACGGATAGGTGCAACATCATGTGGTGAAGTTCAACAAACCGTTCAGAGNCTGTCTCTTATACACATCTAGATGTGTATAAGAGACAGGTTGGGGCGCGGTGGATATGCACTGCTGATGATTCCTAACAAGCTGGATGAAACAGCTGTACAGTGCTTCCATGGTTTCTTTATGGTGAGTTGAGTGATGATATCACATGGTGAATTATTTCATGTAAACATTCAATCTCCTACTACTAAAATGTATCAAGTAATCAAGCTCTGTAGGTCATATCCAAAGCCTTCGTCGTACTTAGGCTACCTGCAGAGAAGTCATCTATCAGTAGGGGTCGATCGCTGTGAGGTAACGGACAGAGCCCGTGCAAACCAGTGACGGATAGGTGCAACATCATGTGGTGAAGTTCAACAAACCGTTCAGAGCCTGCCCGGTAGCGTAATGGCTAAGGCGTTCGACTCACAATCGTTCGTCCCGGGTTCGCGTCCCAGTTGGGGCGCGGTGGATATGCACTGCTGATGATTCCTAACAAGCTGGATGAAACAGCTGTACAGTGCTTCCATGGTTTCTTTATGGTGAGTTGAGTGATGATATCACATGGTGAATTATTTCATGTAAACATTCAATCTCCTACTACTAAAATGTACAGGAGAATTCTCAATGAAAACGAAACCAAATTTTATTTCATAATCGACCAGAAGGTAAAAGCCATCGAACGGGTTTCTGCTACTTGAATTTCACTGAAAACTGAATTCGGTCGTCTTGCTTTCATCGTCACAGAGTTCTTTCTATGTCTTCAAGGTCTAAAATATCACTTTTGTTCTTCACAGAGTCCATAATCAACACTGTGACTGAATGTGCATTCCCTTTTCGTTACCTAGGTGTAGTAACAGACAGTAACTGATTTTACAATTGATTGTTCCTCTTTGGGCCTGAGTAGGCATTAAAATTGGCAAACTAAACTGGATAGGATATTTTAGATTTTATACGTAGCAATTCCTCTAGCGAAAATTGGTGCAGTTTCGGGTTGTCGCACATTTGTAAATAAAGTGTTTGCTTCCTCATCATCTTAAGATGAAAGCTGCCAATGAAGAGGTTTCGTAATGCTGCAGGCTGATCAACCAACTGCAATATTTTGCTTAGCTTAGTAACCAAAAGTAAAAGTTTGACAAAGATGGATCACAGTTTAAAAGACATCAATTCTGGTTATCTGGTTTATTCACGTCACGTTGAGTGTGATTTGACTAGGTTTGGATAATTTTTTCATCTCGAGATTTTTGGGATGGATGTGAATTTCAGTGGCTAAGCAGGAGGGACTTTTGTAAACAGTACGTAAAAGTGGAGAGTTTAGCCTGGCTGAAAACTTGGATTTTTTATGTACACTTGAAAAACATTGATTTATTTGACACCTAACTATCGCTTTTTCAGATGTCCTGTTAACAGAGAGATTATCTCGGCTCGTGGTGACTGGCTGATCGTCATTCGCTTGTCAGCCAACACGCCAAAAGACAACAAGTCTGTGAAGCTGTCACAGCGCACTTCTGCAGTTTACTGAACTATCGCAAGAACATTTAGGCAGGGCCTAACAATTAGGATTGGGCCAGTTGTGGATAAAACTGGATGAAACCGAAGATCAGCCGTTTGTGTTTGTGTGTGTGTGTGTGTGCATGTACATGTGGGTGTGTTCGAACAAAAATCAAAATTGGAGCATATGAGAAACAAAAAAATTGTTATACACCTTGTTAACAGTATCGCAACAGTCTGGTTCTCCATGGTACTGTCGGTTCTTGCGATGGCGAGAAGTGGTGATCCAAGTTTGAGAATAGGTTGCGAAGTATTTTATGCTGACCACGTTAATCGATCAAGGCCTTCTATTCTTTTGTGCGAAAACACAGTCCATATGCTGGTGAAAACTGGAGATATCAAACCGGCATAGTCGCTTGGCCCTCACGAACAGCTTAGTATCACATGCTGCCTCCGGCGCTCACTGACCAGTGGTTAAGATGAATCGTGAACAGAGCTCGAATCCTATTTTGTCGTCATTTTCGCTTGTGTGAGTCAGTTACCAAGTGTATACGTGCTTCAATCACGAGTGTGCAATACATAAAGCTAGTAAGTCAGTCCCGAGATCGGTTGCAAGCCACAATGCAAACACCAGCTGAAGGACAATTTTTCTGAAATGGCTGCATTATTGGGTATTAAATTTCTATATGCAGCACCTATCTGCGCTCAGTGTTTTGTTCTGATCGAAACAGTCCCCAGGAAATTCGGATTTTATTGCAAATTGTTGTGATGTGCACTTTTTGCTTGACACGGGAAAAGGGGATTGAATTTTGAATTAAACTGGTGAAAATAACATGAAAAATACAAGGTCTCCCTTGGAATGCATAAATTACATTAGGATTTGTGTAGCGAGGTAACAAATAACATTTCACCGAATGAAACTAACTCTGTGGCAAAGCGCGTAGTCATTTGGAAGGCAGACACACTTTTGCTTTATTTTAGTCGTTTGTTATTGGTCGGAGACCACCGAAATTTGAAAAAGTTCTCTAAGTCATGCCGCATTTTCCACGCACCTTTCGTTGTCCGTATCTCTTGGCCTCGGGTGGTCACTATTTTTCTCGCAGGAATATGAATGTGCTAATTGTAATATATTCAAAACAAGATGAGATGCAGAAACTTGCCAGGTTCTCATTCAACTGCGTGCCTAAACCCTGCATGATACAGCTCTACTTACATTCGCCTTTGGTTGGTAGTTACTTTTTGATTTTCTACTGCAGAAGAACAGTGTTCACTGATCGGAGCAGCTCTCGTGCCTAGGCCTCCAAACGTACCAAAAGATGCTTGCATCTGATCACTTTTTCACTTCATTCCAGCGTTTTGTTAGCCGGCTTTGTTTAGTGTGAACAACATGAGTGGGTATGTTCGTGTGAGCCAAACTGGCTTGTGATTTTCCCAACTGTTCCCTGGTTCAGCCAAGACGCTTTTGCTTATAAGCAAGGTAGGTTGGGTTGACAACACAAGAACAGGCGAATTAAAACAAGCAGAAACAAGAAGACTAATCTAGCACCCTATTCTCCAAACAAAAGTGTTGTCGGAATTTCGAATCCGTGAGCGAATAAAATCTCATTAAACACATAAATCAACTCTGGCTGATAAATTTCCATCTGTATAACATGTCTGAATGGCACAGCAGCTTATGCAAGCTTGAAGGCGATTAGTATTTTCTTTCGTCCTTCACCATGTCTACGAGAATTTCTATTAATAATTTTCCCGTTTTCCACTTATACCTTAGTTTTCAATGCACACACGCTCGCTTTTTAATCAGAGGAATGTAATATGTCACCGGCACCTGATGTATGAATCCACAAAAATGGAACTCTTATTCCTTGTTCATTTTTACTAGACCGGTAAAGTGATGCATTTTGAACATCTGACTGTGAGGGATTCGCGCACAAATCAAACGGAAAACTACACTCTTGCTTTGTCTTTGTTTGCATCCTAAAAGCAGCCAAACATGAGCATAGCCTCTCAGCACCCAGAACAAAGGATTCACTAACTGCCCTCATTTCAAAGTTGTTCCATTTATGATACCGTGGACATATGAATATGTATACATACATATATGCATATAATTCTGTACAGAAGTGAGCATCCGACGAGTAATAACTGAACTCAAGTAGTCCTGCGGTGATTGTGAAATGTTTATGAATATCGGAATATCCACGACATTATGTGGCAAAACTGAAAAGAGGCAGTCATCCGGTCAATCAAGGGAATTCTCTGCCTTTGACCAAATCATAAATTGGAGCCTCAGGAGAAAGGGGTTGGGGTCTTTGAATTGCAGTTGGTCCAGTCGAACCAGCACTGGATATGTACACCTGTCTACCGTCCTTTTTATTCCCGCACAAATTTTGCATTCAACGAAATGGTTCTCAGGAATCTTAGGGAGATGATACTGATACCATCGTCTTCCAAAACACAAGTGGTTTTCGCTTTTACCTACAATTTAGCCCGCTTGTTTTGGACCGTTTGATACAAATCAGCATTTTTACGTGATATTGCATTTGTGTACGGGGCGTCCTGTGATTCTCATCTGTGGATAAGATCAAGTTGTGTTGTAATCGGTGTTCGAAATTACCTACTAACGCTTGTATCAGTAGCCAAAGCAAAATGTAAAAATGAGTCGCAAGTGGGCTACTCATAAATCACTAAAACATTTTCCCTTTTATTCACACCAGATATTTTTTATCCACTTCACAAACTCACGCATGTGAATGACTTCAATTATTCACACAATGAACAATTAGAACAGCATTACTTAGAACTGAACTAATTCTTACGAGAAGGGGGATTTTATCAGTCGAAATCTTGCACCAAAATACGTGACAAACTGAGGGAGTAATTTGTTCATGTAAGTCGCAGTTACGGTCAGTATTCGCCAGTCTTTAAGGTTTGAACTATGCATAAGATAGCCAAATCAAGTACTTTGGTTGTTTGATCTAATGGATTTGGTAAGATTATCCGTGACATGTTGTTAGATAACTAGTTCTTTACCATTAGGTGATACGTGACACTGAGTGACGTCCTGGTCCGCGCGCATCAATATGTACATCGAATAATGCTTCGTAGTTCTCCTATCGTAGATAACAACTTTGGTACTGACCAGCTGCGACCAGCGACAGGCACTTATTTTAAATCAGCCCATAGATTTCTTAATCCAATTCATCGTTTGAATTAGAATTGAAAACTAGATGCCGTTAATAAAACTTAATGAAACTAATAATGATGTCACGGAATGTTTTAATAATTTAGAAGGCAAATTAAAATATTTATGCTCAGTAGACGGTGGAAAGTCATGGAATAGGGATTCGTTGATCCGGAAAATCAAATGACTAATTGTCCAGCTTGGTATCGTGCATAGGACATCAATTAAAATAAGACAGAACGCTCGGTACTTGCGTTCGGTGCGTTCCGCACTGATTTTCTCGCAATTATGAGGCTAATTCACCACCGTCAGTGTACCTCGAACCCACGTGATACACCACTTAATAAATGAATTTATTCAGGAATTAGGGCTGATAAATTTTGATAAATGTGGAATTGATCGAATTGTGTGAAGTACAAATTCTTGGCGCGATTGGAAACCGCTCCTGGAAGCAACCGCGTGTGCTCTGCCAGATGAGCTAAGAGGCTAAGCCTGAACGTCTTCGGGAATTTCACGTAAGGGTCGACGCAGTCATCAAAGGGAGCACTAAAAAGTCCCAAAACAGTCCACTAGGAGCCGTTTTTCAAAGTGGAATCATATCATAGTTTTCTTCAGCAAATTTACTCTTAAAATGAACATTTCTGGTTTTGGGGACGTTTCTGCTGACGGGGGATGGTTAATCGACCAAATGGCTTAAGCTCGGATTATCATTTTTTCCTACGACAGATTAAAATTCAAAATGCATAGGGATAATATAATCATGGGGAAATTCATTAAACTTGTATATAAATGGTATATAAATGCCTTCACTGAGCATCCGGTCAGTGTTCGGTAGCATGATTCTAAATATCCATGTCATGGCTATCTGAACTGACTAGGGTCTGGCTGAGAGAGTACTTCCTCAAATAAAGGGGCTGGCATAAATGCATTTCAAATTTCACCGATTTTTTTTAAATTCAGTTTTTCGCGTGATAATAAAGAAAGGAGAAGGGAAAAATGAAAGCACGAAAAATAATGTTTGTCGAAATTGGGCCTTTCAAAAAAGCATTCAACCCGAACGTTCATTTTAGAATGTGTCGAACTCAGGTCGTCTATAGACCAGTCCGAAAACATCATCCGAGGCGACAAAGCGAATTCGTATCCGACATATTTCAGAGGCGAATCACAGCAAATGAACCTTAAAAGTAGGAAATTGTGCCGTGATGTTTTTTTCGCAAAATAAGTTAATCTCCAGAATGGACTTCTCTTTTTCACGTGTTCGATATCACAAAATCCTACACGTGAGCTACCATCTTTTGCTCTCCGATTAGCGATTCTGCTGATGCCAAAAATGCCAAGCCATCCCATTCAAAGCAAGTTTCTATTCTTCCCAGAGAATTTACTCAGCATCACCTTTTAACCCATCATAGAAAAAAGTTGGGGCAATGTGTAATTGTTTAACCCTGGTTGGCTGAAATCCTTATTCATCCCACCTAAACTGAGATTCTGACCTGGGACCATCGATTTTGAACCAAACTACCCAGCAGTTACGCTAACTGAACTGGATCGCGGTAGTTGTTCGGACTTCATTTCATGGTGGAGCTCCCATTTGTCACTGGTTTTTCACGGTAACAGATAGCTGCCGCGAGTTAATCAACTCTCGCAACAGATTTAAATTCTCTAGGCAGCCTATGTAAAACGAGCAGTTCGGGTGTGGTCGATATGGACTACGGGTGTTTACTAACAAAGATTAGGCAATCGTGCAGTGGTTTTTGGTTTCATAGTTGTGAGTTGAACACACCTACTACATTCTGAATAACCTCTAGAAACACCTAACTTCCTGCAACTTTTAATGACTGATTATGCCTAACTAAAAATAACTAACGGTGAATTATTCATCTCATATCCCCTCCACGTCTCAAATATAAAATGCACGACGATGCCCATTGAGCAAGCGTTAAATAAAGATGAGGGTGGAGGCATCTAAGGTGATAAAACTTCACCAATGAATGTGCTCTGAAACCCAAACCGACGCTTTCGACTCAATAGCTTGACCAAAAATGACCATGGAGCTATTCCAGTGCGGAATACTTGGCGGAAACAACTTTAAGGGAACTTTTTCTGCCCCATGAGGTTTCGCAGTTAAAAAACTACTTCATTCTCACCGACAATTTAATCAGCAATCAACGATCAGATTAGGTCTTCCTTCTGGTCCACCCAACATCCGAGTTGATTATGAAATTTAAGTACCGGTTCCCTAGTAATTGTCAATGTAAATTGTAAATCTCTTTATTGTTGAGCTGCAAACACGGGAGAACCACAAGCTCCACTGAAAACAGGGACATATTTCAACGACTCACGGTAAATTTCCGGAATGGTTCTACCCTTACAGGAAAATATTGATATTTTTCCTGTCTGCAGTCGGAGAATCCGGACTAATAGGCACGCTGAAGTATTGAACAACTTAGTTTTTATTTCTGTTTGAACTTATGAAATAGCATCATAATCGGAACGAAGATTAGTGGAAAAGGAAGAATTTTTTTCAAACCGCAGTTTGTACGAACAAATCAGCTCTCGCAGCGATTACAGATACGGTTGGGAAAATACACACACTGACAGGCACAGAAAATGTCAAACATGGAGGTAATCATCGAGGCTCTCCTGCGAGCCGAGTTCGCGAATTTCACTCAGTATTGATGGAAGTGTGCGGATAATAAAGTGTCGTTTGTGTCTTTCCGGAAGACAATTCAAAAGACAGTAATACAAAAGCATAACATTCACGAGAATGAAAAGGACGCAGAATTTGCCTACTTCCAGGTCAGTCGTAGCCATAGGAAATTGAATTGGAGGAACTTGTCTGAAATAGTAAGACAGATCGAATTCATGTGACAGTGTAGAGATAATGCAATAATCAAATTCTATTTACAATAAAAATGCTGTTTGGGAATTATCCTCTGCGAACTATGCATTCTCTAGCCGAGCACGATATGTTTCAGGAGCAGTCGCAGAGGTATGAAGGCACCGTTTCAAAACTGCGGTCTTTTCTCGTTTTTGGCAAATCAATAATAAGTAATCACAATTTGTTCTACCTGTCCTTTTTGTACTGTAGAACTAAATTTACAGGCAATAAGTTTGTTGTCTATTGTTGTTTTTTAGTACTTCACCATTATTCAGGATTGAAACGTACCTCGAAAAAGAATACCAGTTATAATTGAAGAGTCGCCTTATTGTGATCGTTCTCTGCTCCATCGTTTTTCGTATTCCAAGCATCCCAAAGAACATATCACACGGAACTTCAATTTTTGCATGTTAGCAAAAATAACTTCAGGTCTGAAGTTCCAAATGCCTTCTTCGATGGATCTGTTTTGATGTATTCGTTTACTTAACTAATCACGAGGCTCTGTTTAAAGCTCCGCTCTCACCCGCTAAGCCTAACCTGTTTGAACCGAAACTCACCGGATTTTTGAAGTCACCAATTTCACCCATCCAGATTCCGGGGGAAATCATGTCGCCGTGCGCTGGTTTTCTGCCACTCGCCTTGACCAAGTCTACCCTGGTGCTTGAAAGTCTGATAAAACGCTTTATCCAGACCAAACCCTTTGCGCTAGTAGGAAACAGCGCTCACTAATGGAGTGATATAAAATTAAAAAGACAGTTCACCGCGCCATCAAGAGCAGTCACCGAAAAGTCTTCAACCCCTATCCCCGCTGTGTAGGTGGTTGCCGGTGCTGTCATTCATTGACTTTGGTGTGCTTCAGATTTTCTTTCCCACCTGTTTGAGTATATCTCAGGCAAATTTTGTAACCGAGGTTCACAGCCCAATTTGCCTACGGGTAACACATGGACATATACATTAATGGGCCAATGTATTCGGTGTGTTTTACAGCTGGCCACCTTTGAGAACTGGAACACACATGGACAGCAGATGCGTTTAGCCTGTAGACTGGAGATCATAGCTATCAACGTGCGATGTACTCAAGAGACTCGAATTCAAGATTCCGGCTCGATAATCTGATTCACCTGATCTTCCCGTCCATCCATGAAGATTAACGTGCACCTCCCGAGACCTCAGGTACTTGTGGCTTTCGGCTTCGCTTGAGTTGAAATGGCTCTCGCCCAGGGAGCGGTGGCCGCAGCACGTGATTGGATGAGCCAACAGTCAGTTTTTATAATGAACCTCAGAGGTTGGTGCATACCAAACAACCATTGCTCTGACTGACGCAGTTTTATGCTGCATACTTTAGTCCGGATTCACTCAAAGATAATCTTTACTAAAAGACACGAGGCCTCTTAAATAAGTCACATTGGAAGTGTATCTTGATTTTAGTAGAAGCAATAAATACATGGGTAGGTCGCTTTTTTAACCACTCGCGTTTAAGAGGTCATTTTGTTCTGGCTTACGACCATCCAAATCATCACCCGTTTCGCGATAGTACGAACTTCAGACTTTCAGACCACCGGTACACCGGTTAGCGTCCGCCATCGTCAAAAAAGCTGTCGACTCGGATCGGCCGCATCACATATCTGCTGAAGGCGAGGTTTCATATAAGATTGCAGGCTATGCTCTAGCTCTCTTCTCGATGACGGCCAGCCCCTATGCCGCGCTGAGTTACCCATGTGGTTCGATGAGTGCACGAAGCCAAAGGCACAGTGAAGAATAGACACTCATATCAAAAAGGGCTCATTTCACTACTCAGCTACCAGAAACACGCTTGCCGAAAAGCCAGAATCAATGCCACGTGATAACCTCAGCCGTCACTGGTCATTCACTAAGAATGTTCTGCGTTCTGCTAGCATAATAAGTTTGATCTGCTAGATCATGTCGCAACATTCCCAAATTTTGAAAGTCTGTTCATCCTCTGGGCGCAACACAGTCCGCCTCGGTTGTTAGCAAGCACGATGAAGCACGGGCTGCAATGAACATGTAAGCAACACGAATATATATATATATATATATATATATATATATATATATATATCACCAAAATCGAATTTGAAGTATGCACGGAAGCTCTTCGTTTAAGAATCTACAGAAGATCCACAAATGTGATTCGTTGATAATTCTTTGTCATTTGGACTAAGCCATCCTTAGGTACGAGGGTAGAATGCCCCAGAATGTACATATGTATATAAGGAAACTGTAAGTAGTGTCTGGATGAGTGAATCTTATGCTCCCGGGCAAATTTTGTATGCATATAAATATATACATAGGAATCAAAACAAGTATCGGGCTTGATCAGCACCAGAGACAGAATATATTGCAATTTAGGAATATTCTTTCAAGGTTTTTATCGCATTTGAGCCACTGATAAGAAAGCACTGATTGTGAGCCAAGTGGAGCTCAAACTTCACAATCAGCAGCGAAGTTCTGCATGCTGAACGTACAGTTTGGATGAATTCCAGCTATTTCGACACACGTCCCGCTGTCTGTTTTGATCGCCTGAGGGGAAAGTCCGCAAATAAATAAAGTTTTAGAGGTCACAAAGCGATCAACGTCGATGGTCTTTCCAAAACACCGTTTAAAGTTAGTGAAAAGAAGCCTGTTGGAGAAAGCTGACCCTTTTTCTGGAGAAAAGGATATTCTGAAGAAATACACTCTTCTGGGTAAGCTGCCCTTGGTCCTAGTCTTTGAGGAGAAAGTAAGCTGTGATTCCGCTAACGACGTAAGCTTAATCCCAGCTTAAGTGGCTTCAAAGTCGCCAGTGCTTCTGTGTGGTCTGTCAATTTTCGCAGGTTTTATGGAGTGCCTGATGACGGTACACAAGAGAAACCGACGAATCGATCAAAAATTTATCCTCCGACTGTCAGAGAACCCCTAAGCTTGCTACCTGCTTTGATGGTCGCCCCTTCTGGCCACCTGCTTGGGGTAGGATTAATTAAGGAAGTTCTCTATTTCTGAGTAGTTATCTCCTGCGCAGAGATAAAAAGTTGCTGGTTGTTACCGAACAGTGTTTTGTGCTCAAAATACTGAATAGTTTTCAGAATAACGACTGTCTAGTTGCAAACTGTCTCTCTCAAGTCAGATCTTTGTGCTTATGATTAGAGACAAAAGAAATCTTATCGATTGCTAAAAGAATGTTCACAACGCTCAGAGTTAGGTTCGGTGCATCAAAGCTGATACGCCGGTTCTCACTGTCATTTATCAAGAAATTGGAGACATCAAATGGTTTGCCTTTTTGTCAGTGATAATTTTTCTCTTCAGTGCACCTTAAATAGCTCTAAAGACGCGGATCTATCTACATACATGAAATAATTCACCATGTGATATCATCACTCAACTCACCATAAAGAAACCACGGAAGCACTGTACAGCTGCTTCATCCTTGTTAGGAATCATCAGCAGTGCATATCCACCGCGCCCGAACTGGGACGCGAACCCGAAAAAGGACGAACGATTCTGAGTCGAACGCCTTAGGTATTACGCTACCGGGCAGGCTCTGAACGGTTTGTTGAACTTCACCTAACAAGGACGAAACAGCTGTACAATGCTTCCGTGGTTTTTTTATGGTGAGTTGAGCGATGATATCACATAGTGAATTATTTCATGTAAACACTCAATCTCCTACTACTAGAATCTATCTACATACCTCAGGAAACATTGGATGCTTTTGATTCGAAAATGTAGAGTGGGAACGGAACATATAGCGCATTGGCCATTTTTCGCACAATGTCTTAGAAAGACAAAAATAGCCAGAAGGAAGACTCCGGTGACTTTGGAAGCGATCTACGTACGCATTCTGCATCGCGCGCTATGTACCGAAGTCCACGGAACTGCCTTATCCTAAGGTAAGCATAATCACTCCTGTTTACTGGTCACAATGCGACTGCACCCTGACATGGTATGACGGCTCGGATGCCTCTTCGACGCAACGAGCTATACAGGATGACCTTTCACAAGTCACAGATTCACCCACGTCCAAAAGATTAATGAATGAAGATTTGGGGGAGTATTTTCCTAGTCGCCTAATGATTAAGGCTGACCTGAGCGGGAATTTAAGTCGGAGAATTTTCAGCAAGAATAACTTGTGAAAGCAGTTTGTCTTCCATTTAGCCACTAGTCTTTACAGTTGCTCAGCTTAGTATTTTCCAGCCGAGCTTTCATTAATCCTGTTTCTGTTTTTGTCATTTTGTTAGATGCTGTCTTTCGTTGCAAAACAAAACCAGAGTACGTTGGTTCAGGGTCCAAGGTGTTAAAATGCAAACTGAACTGGACTTCTTTCTATGATGAACTTTGACTTGGGTCATAAATCGTTAAACAGTGATGCAAACCTCTTTTTGATTGATCGACCTGTCGTCTAAATGTATAACTTATTGATCAACAGCATATTTTTTCATTCTGATTTCTTTTTAAAAAATAATTACGATGGTTTGAAGTGGATCATTCAAAACAGTTGCTCGATTGAATACCTGCTTTTTAACCTAAGTGGAGGGTCTGCTGTCTATCCATTCCATTTATCCTTTATCATCAGCTAATTCCGTGGCCACATCAACATAGAAATTGCCGCCAGCCTGGATACAGATACTAATTCGAAGTCTTCCAATCTGCCCCTTCTGGGAATAACATAGAATGGCAGAAGCTCAGTCATCAAGGTCTTTCTAGACGAAAGTGCGTGTCTCTGATTCAAAGATCGACCGAGAAGAACTCTCTTCGTTATTCCGATTCATGTTCGCCTTTAAGGATGTGCTGGATGCAAATGAGATGATCCGGAGTCCGTCGATATAGATTCGGAGAACAAAGGTGACGCGCAAAGTACCTCCCCAGCAGCAGCAGCAGCAGCAGTAGCAGCAACCGTTGTCTCAAAGCCCAGTAAATAGTGGTCCGTTGGAGCGTCTTTACTCTCATAATTTCCACAGTTGTGCAAAATATTCCAACTACTTTATCAGGCCCTGCTATAGGTAGTTCTTTACTGGTAAGTAGCAGCCTGAAACTGTTTTAAGCAGTCCCGGTGAAAGAGGGAGTCCAGAGGTATGCCACTCTTGAGTGCATCCTATCAAATGTCAAGGCAGGTAAAGGAAGAAGCCTTCTCATCCGAAAAACAAACTCAAGATGTGCGAAATATATTGCAAATTTCTTGGCACCGAATTAACGCTAATAAAACAATAGACGAAACAGCGAAAGACAATAAAATCTTCCCAAGGACAAGCGAAAACCATAAGCAAAATTTGTCAAATATACCGGAAAAAGCACGGGGTTACATTTAACTAGTCCGGTAAAGAAAAATACCCGAAAAATATCACAAAACTAGATGTGTCTCAAAACTTCTGGCAGAGAGACGATGCCCCAAAATGATTATTCATTTCCATGGGATCAATGCCACTACAGACTGTTGGAACTGCGAGTACTCCAAGGCGAAAGGGGTCTCAGTTGCAGCCACAGATTTTCAATGGCGAGAGCTTTGTCACCTCAGAAGCGCAGGCATCTATTTGCCTTATTTCTGTGTGCACGAATGTCCCTCGGTGCAAAGCATCCCTCGTTGGTACAGACTTTTAAATGTATAGAATCAATACGCACGTTCGAACAAGTACACGCAATACGGCGAAGCATGAAATCTTTCGCCCATTAGACGTTATTCTCCTTTTGTGCTATTCGTTCTGGTTTGGTGCCTTGTAGTTACCACCTCTGGAAAAATTTATCTTTGAACGATAACATTTTAGAAGCTTTCATTTGAATCCACTGAGGACCAAAAGTTCTAGCCGTGGAATACTGAGTCTAACTGTCAGTTTTTGTGAGTCACTCTCGGTTTTACGTTTGTACCGCTTACGCTTGTTCTTGTTGTGACGACTCATGACCCTCTACTAGTTTGTTTTTGGTTGCATTCATTTTATTGTTAGTGCATCGATAGTTTCGTAATTTTCACTATGCACGTTAGTCTTTTACACCTCAAGAACTATATATGAGAAATTCTTTTTCTTCTAGTTCCTTCCTGATGGCAAAATTTCAAGAAGTACACTGTGATATAAAAAGACAAGTCTTTTAAATTCTGAATTAAATCCCTTTACCGAATGGGCAAAGTTAGCAGATGCTAACGCAATATTGTATCACACAAGTCAAATTATCTATGTCCTAACTCGGTAATTTTCCAGTGTGTACAGTTAAAATCCCGATTTACATCTGACGTATATATCAGTTATACCTACCTCCAACGTGATTCCAAAGGTTATCATATATTGACCGAAGTAACGCGATCTATCGACCCGTTTCACAGTTGAATCATAATGAGGGTAAATGCATTCATGCAAGATAGTTGTTTGTAAGCCCTAAATAAGTGTTTACGGTTTTCATAGTAGAACCACAGTTAGATTTACCTAGATCTCGTTATTTTGTATTAGTGTTCTGTGGGGATGATGGGGCTATGTTCTGACTGGCTGCCACTCGGACAACAAACTTCACCTACAAGTCTCAGATGGTCTGGTCAAAATTACACTAGGGTACCACCACTTTCGAAGTTCGTTCTCCTTGGAGCTCGCCAATGGTGCACAATCACTATCGCATCCAGGGTTTTGAAACCTCACTTTCGAACTGGGAAGCACACACGTTACTACTGGGTCACCAGATTCCGTCCGTCCTAGACAGAATCATTGAGTTAGATTCGTTCAGTGTTGTTCTCAACGGCAATCAGCACTGACCAATAATTCTGAAAGGGGGAAAGGCAAATGTCCCGTTAACCTCAATCTAATCCCCGTCACCAAATTAAGTCACCTGTATTCGAGGCTGTTTGACACGGCCAGCTGTCTCTAAGGGCTACACATAAAAACCTAATTCGATACTTCTGGTGGATATGGGCAAAAGCTAGTGATGCAGTGGCTACACCCCATTTGGAGGGCCCTGATTTATAACTTGGATGTCAAGGTGCATATATACCGCTAATGAACTCCAATGAATGTGAAACTCGGGCGTGATGCTTCCTGAGCGTGATACTGATCAAATATTCTGAGTTCTTCCAATGAATTGTCATCCGAAGTTCAGACAGTTGATTCTGCGGTATAATCTAGCTGATCATGACACCTGTCAAAGTTTTGCACTAGTTCAATGCTAAATAACTCTAACGATTTTACCATTATCCTTCCGAGGTCTTCCTCTGTATAAGCCCCTCATAAAATGTCACGATAGGTGTGCAGTCAACTCTTACTGCATTATGACTATGTAACGCACTATTGCAAACCGAGTAAAGGGCCGATGGTACTCATAGCAGCATTCATGCCCATTGCATAACGTACAAAATAATAGATTCCTCACTTGCCTCCTAATTTTCCACGGTACTTTTTGTTGGCTGAGCACCATCCGCCATTACCTGACAACATTGAATCGACGTCTAAGTATGAAATCTCAAGGCTTGGTGGCGAGCTCTTTAGTCGATCTGCTGCATATGATTCCTCCCTGATCTCTAGGACTGTACACAGCACCCTTTGCCAAAAGGTTTATCAGGTACAGTGATGAAGCTTTTAAGTTTATAGCTTGCATGGCAAATTAATCAGTTTAGCCTACAGCTCTGAGAGGATGCTGTAGTGTTTCCTTATACGGTTAGCAAAAGGGCATCTAAGCTTTTCTTATAATCAAAATTCCTGCAAGCAACTACACGGAAATTGTTGACAAGATGCTTCTAATCTTGAAAATCTTGTTAAGTGAGGAAAATATTCATTGTATTGAAACTGAGACAAGGGCAACTATTATACATCACTGACTTGTCGTTGCATGCCAACGATGCCCATTTTGTCATCGTATCGTTATAGCTCAGCTGACTGATATATTTGGTAACCGCATTCTTAAGATGGCATATTAACATCGGCGAAGAATGCTGGTAGTCACTGATTCCTTCCTGGCCCGCGACGTCGGGCATTTGGATCAGAATGTCGATTTTCCAGCAGTTACCAAATCCGGCTCTTGATGCACACTTGGGAATTTTAACTGCTATTTGCTACCGGTCATAATTTTAACTACGACGCTAAACTAGTTGCAGGTCAGAACGAAAAAATTAGTGGAGAAAGTTTTCCGCATTCGAGAAAAGCAAAATACAGGATCGTTACCTATCTAGAACACGTTTAATATTTACCTAGGAAATAATTTATCAAGGAACTATGGAATATGTGGACCCCAGACGAATTTCAGTCCTCCGCAGTCAAATTATCACTCGCTTTTACTGAAACAAAATTTGTATTTCTGATCTGGGCCAATGCTTTCTGATGTGATGTCTGTAAGTCATCGTACCGGCTCAGGCTGTGCGGAAACATGATTTGGTGATCGTGACAGTGGGAATCACCGATAAATTTGGGCCGCTGATTCTTTCTCCAGGCGTCTTTGAATTAGGTCCCAAAATAGTCACGAAAATTTCCGGATAATAGGAAATGAAACCCGAGACCTTCTCGTTAGCTGTTTTACTCTTTAATCCACTCCCTAGCGTGAATATCGTCCACATCTTTGCAATATGCTGCAGACGAATTAAGTGTTGACCAAGAATGCTAAAGAATCAGCCTCCATCTTTTGTAATTTATTAGACTAGATCATTGCTGTTCTACATTTGACTGAGTAATAACTGTCGATCGTTACACAGTAACAGCCATAAAAGATCTTACACTATATTTGATCGGGAGCTTTTGTCTCTCGCAATGATTTCGTGTACGCCTGGGATCAGTTGCTGGCCACCAAAGGGAACATTCCCAAAGGGTGGTATCAACCCCTCTGAGTTTGTGTGAATCTTCGAGAATGCTCTTACGAAGGCTGCCCAGACGTTTCATCATTTTACTGACGAGTTTTCTAGTTGGTCTGGTTTCAATTCGATTTGCTTAGAAAATATTCATGTTTCATGGACTACTATAGCAGAGTAGCGGACACATTTATATCATCCCTTGTCAGGAACGGCATCGCGGTTAACATTCGAAAATATGTAACCGGCTCGCGATCTGTGCAATTCCTGAAGCATAATATCTAGCCCATAGAGATTGGAGTCATATTGGAGAAAATGTAAGTCATCGTAGGCTGCCCGAGAATCAAGTCGTCTGGTTAACTGTGACATTTTAGTTGCTGAGTCTATTTTTATCATTGTTTCTTATAGCATGCGTCTGAACAGCATGACATCTCACGGACCTTTTACGATAACACCTAAAAATCTAGTTTAAAACAATCTATTCACTGTGAAACAGGCTATCAACAATAAAACGTCTCTAACCTACGTAGGTCTTGGCAGCTACAATCGTACCGGCAAATGGAAAATCAGACACGACAGTAAAACCAGTGCTGCAACCAAGTTTAGGTGATACCTGGAAACCGGTTGCCTTGTGTTCCATAAAAGTGTAGGCGGTTCAAACAAGGAGCAATCCTTTCGGATGTGAAACTGCAGCCCTTCCATTTAGCTATCATACACTTCAGGCAAATATTGGAAGGTAACGATTTTAAGGTGCACGGGTCACGCTTCGCGTGCCACCAAGGAAAGTTTTCCCTTTAGATACTGTAGACACCTAGATTGCGTAATTGGGTTATCAAGGCATATTTTCCGCGTCTTAGATGTCAGTATTGCCGTTGCAGACGCGTTATCCCGCGTCCGCAGATGAGACGTTCAAAGAAAAATCTCGTTTGGTCTCGAGTATATCGCCATCTGCACAAACTAATTACTAAGAGGAAAAGGAGCTCAGCTTCAATAGGCAACACAGCTGCGGGTAGATTCACCTTCATTGGTTGAAGGGAAAATTGCTTGTGACATATCCTAAGCTTATCCGAGGCCTGTAATCCCACAAGGTTTAAGACAAAAGCTTTCTATGCCATTCACAGAAGCATTTATCATGCCGCGCGATATGTCTGACACAATATGAATCACGATTTCCCCAAGTGGAACCACAATTGCAATCATTGCCAAGGTTTCGAAAGTCACTGGCGCACGAAACGTTTTTTATCCATGTTGGCCATGGGTGGTTCGCGTTTTCACCTCACATACCTCGACTTCAAATGTCCTTTCCCTTCTGTTCACTCTCTTGCGTAGGCGGAACACAAAGTGGTCGATAACGCCACCCTAGCTGTGCGCTGGCAGCATTTCCAGTAAATTGGATGACAACGTCGAGGTGCCCGATAGTAACTAACACTGACTGCGACTCACTTTGCGGCTGCCTGCAATACTTTTTGGTTGTTCCAGTCAGAATTTTTAGTTATTTGACCTTAACGGCACTCACTTTAAACGTGCAGCATCAAAGTATGTCGGAATGTTCTGAGATCCGCCAGTGATGACATTTTATTTTTGACAAATATTGACTTTTCAGGACTGGTTATGCAAGTGATTTGTGGCCCTCACGTTTTGCTCATTTGATTGTCGCAATAGTATTTGATTCTTCATCGAAGGTCAACGGTGACGTATTTGTGTCTTCGAATCATTTGATGCACTCAATATGAATTCACTGTTTTCTATGAACTAGTTTTTATGAGACTAAATGTTTCACGATAGATAAGGTAAGCGAAGACTTGTGTCTGACTTTTCCGAAAAGCTACTCCAACCGCGCGAAAAAATGCTGGTGAAATTGGAGAAATCCAATCCTTTGGTGACCGTCGTAAAATTTTGCATCCAAGTCCCCACGGCAAACTTACATATTTCCAGAGACAAAGACTGTTGAAAGATTCGGAACAGCTGCATGGTAACTCATTAAAATTAGGCCACGTGGTCCATGTGCACCGCTTATACACTCAAGAACGTTTACCGAATGGGAAAATTCGAGTTGTTTTGCAAGCTACCTTTCGCGCCTCTAAATGCCATAGTAACTAACTGTGCGGTTAATTTCGGCAGTATGTAATCTCAAGATCGCTTAAATGGATCCTTGTACTTGAGTGGCATATTCCCCTGGTTTGACCTTGACAGTGTCCATGTTTCGCAGCGCAAGTTAAACTACACTTTTTTTGAACAATTAGTGATGTCCACGGAAAAATCGATCAGCGGATGACCTGCTGACGAATAAGCATGCAAATCCTTTTCCAACATTTTGTTCAATTGCCGGAATGTGCATATGGATACCCGATGAATTTATCACTCAATTTCGTCTCGTACCATTCAGTTTCTGGTATTTTTGCAATCGACGCCTGCAATAACCAGGCATGCTTTTATAATAACGTCAGCAGGAGGAAACAAGAGTGTGTGTGTGTGTGCGTGAATCCACATCTGCAAGACTACCTCAATGCGCTCCTAGGGGCTAAGTGACATACTCCGTTACAATCCAAGTATTCGGATCATTACGAAGTCGTTTGGAAGAACTTTCGGCAAGCCACAGCGGGAAGAGAGACAATTATCATAGGCATTCTAAAATCAACTTTCCTAAGAGAATAGAGACTGTCAGTGCTACCCCAACTGCCTTCTCACAACATCAAACTAGCACTGAATAAGCGTGTCTCTATCGAATTACATGCTCCTCTTCGGCCGTAGGGTCACGTCTACGCAGGACAACCTTCCAGGTATCCAAACTCCGTCGAGTAATTAGACTATCAATATCATTTGCAGACTGGGAGCATTTTGTTCCGCTGTTTGTTTTCTGCTTATGAAATTTGGTTTGGTAAAAATAAAACAGGCATTCCTTTCCATATTCAATTCGGCGTTTGTAGCGCAATTGCAAATCTCTGTAAGTTTTTCATTTTCATCATCGGATACAACTGATACAGACATACTTGGTGGAAGGAACAATTACTCTGCGACGTGCGAAGACCACAGGCGGGAAATTCATGGATCACCGGAATCTCCTTCCGCAAGCACAAGAACATTGTTTCTCCCGCTTTGAATCTACTCTTTTTTTGGTTGGGATTTCACCTCTGTCAGTCGGCCAATATTTTGATTCAAATGCCGGTTATCATACTGTCAATTCTGTAATTATCCCCCTATTTCTAATATCGACACGATCACTTTTTGATGCAAGCTTTTAATTATTTCTTGGTTTCAGAACAAACACTTATATTATTGAGCAGTTACCAGACAAAAGTAATCGAAATTCTTATTCCGAGTGATATTCTAAAAAACGGCCGGGTTTACTTATTATCTAAATATCCCTTTCTTGCATGCACTGACAACAAGATCAACGTCGGACACATTGGCCCGGTGCGTGACATTGCCAGGTTCTTGCACGTAGCCTCCAACTGAATATAAACATTTGGCATCCATCTACCTCATTCCGGTTTTCATATTCGATGAAACCTCATATACTGAGGTCTTTCCCCTTTACCTTTGATTCACGGCTACTGAGCGGTTGGATAGGACATCAGAATACAAAGAAGCAAAAACATGAGTTTTTGATAATAATTTTCAATTGATTCGTAATTTTTCTTCAGTAAGTGCCTAACCTGTAAACACCGTGGAAGCATTGTGCCGCGGTTGCACCTCTCTTAGGAGCCGTCGGAAATGCATATACGTAAAGCCCAAACTGCGCTGCGAATGTGGGACCAAACGATGCCAGTAGAATATAGGAAGCATTGGGCCAATCGATCATGACTTAAGGGGAGCTAGTTTAGCAACGCAGAAAATGTGAATAGTCGTCTGCTTTACTTCGGTAGCAAATCCTCAATCCATTCTATTTCGTGGCCCCTATTTCCAGTTCCCACCAACTCTAATGAGAAAGACCAAGTCGAGCGGATAAAAAATTCGTTTATTGATCAAAAACATATAGTTTAAATTAGTCTTTGTTGAGCAGCACTCACTGATTGATTAGTCTGCCGGCTAGTTTGGTCCCTCGGCACACATTGACTTTCTCATGTGGTGTCTTTGCTCTACTTATCGACTGGCATGATCAGCGCAAAGTTGTCGCAGCTGTATTGGTTTTTGATTCGGGTAGAGGTTATGCTAAGTCAGTACCGACTGCCTTTACAGAAGTGCTACGGTTTAAGTTCCTTGGTTTGAACAATCCACAGGTAGACACAAGACCTATATCCCGCGTCGCTGGCGTTTGACAAACCATCGAAAGCCAGTCCCGATTGCCTAATGACCTTAATCTTGAGTAGACAAACTTTTGTCGCCTGATGTTCAGGTTCGACGTATCTGCATTACTAATGATTCCTAACAATGATAAAACAGCCGCAAAATGCATGCATGGCATTCAGTGGAGAGATAGGCCTTGGTGTTGCATGGCGGATGGTTTGAAGATCGCATAATATCCTCTACCACTGAGAAATAGTCATGGTCAGAATCAAGTTAAATATTTTTCGTCTGAGACCATGGGTGAGTTTGGATCAAGCCTAGCTGGTCTGGAGAAAGTTGAAGTCAGGAAATCAGATGGCAATAAATTATTTACGCTGATTCTCGAGTGCAACGAAGTCTAAGCAAGGTCAGCCAGGACACATACTTCAAACTGCAGTAAACTGACGAGTCCACGAAAAATTTAATAATCGCCAGTGATACCATTGCATAAACTTCACACCACACTGTAATAAAACCAGACGTTTCGGAGGATAGATAACTGCTGACTGCTAGAATTATTCCTACTGATTTTACCAAGTATATATTAAATTCTGTCCAGCATGGTCCACGATCAGGGGTTCTAAAGTATGGCACTTAGATTGTTCCCTCACTCTAAGTACGGACGCGTGAAGTGCATGTGAAACCTGAAAATCACCGAAATTACCGACCCATTGGTTCTACTGCACTCCACTGATACCTCACTATTCTTCGGTTCTAACATCTTACGTCTTGTCTGTTGACTGGAACTGATGCTGGACAGTTAACACTGAATGACACGTAAACGAAGATGCTCCGAGACCAAGGTGATCACGGTCCCACTCGTCTCAGATAAAGGCTTGCCTCGTTATTCAGTGGGCTGAATTTTGGGAAGATCTCTACTCAACCTGACACGAAAAAATGTTTTTTTTCCAAAGGGGAGGACTGAAACCAAATTCCCGATTTTGGCTGAAGTTCGGTGCATAAATGACCCAAACCCACACAATAAATTCCAAAAGAGGTGAGAAACAACTGCCGAATCTCTGCTAGATGAAATTCCCATGGAAGGAAAGAGGTGAAAATCGGAACCTTTACAAATAATGACAATAAGGGAAACACACATTGCTAATGGGATGAACTAATCTGAAGTGCTATCGTTTTTATACCCTTTCAAAGCAGACCGGTTCCGCCATTAGATGTCCTTTTGGCCTCAGATTTTGTGGTTGGACTTCATTTACAAATCACCCATTCTGTTGAATCCAACTCTCTCTTTCAGCTGTTTGAACCATAAATTTATATTTCGAATGTCTTTCTATCTACCAGGGGCGTTCCAACTATAGTGCGCATTTTTGTTTATATGCATTGATCCGTACTGTAGTGATTACAAAATAGTCACCCCTTTTGTTTAATCTGCCGTGATCATTTATGAAGAGGCTCGTATCATTATATACAGTATAATTGATGAGGTAATATCGGTAACAAAGTGTTTCCAGAATTATTATCGATCCAGCTCCGCATCTCTAGGATATTTTGTCCCCGAATCCTTGCTGTTTCATTTATCAGAAATCTAGTATCCAAAATCCGGTTCACCCATACCTGTGAGATTAATCACCAACACGACTGCTCATGTACGAAGCAGCGTTTTCTGCTTTCAATAAACTCTTTTCTGTCCATTCTTGAAGTGATCAGCTTGTAACACTAGACAGACAGCCCTGTTGCAAACTCCTCTGATATGCATTGATTTAGAGTCTGAAAGCATTCCGGGAAAGCACGATAACTTTTGAAAAATTGTTTTCCCGTTAAAAATGTTCCCACGAGAAGAAAACAAAAAACCCGTGTTTCATTTGTGATATTATTTATTTCCCCACTTAATTCCCGCGGTAGGGCTAAGTTCAAAAATTTTGCACCACGCAGCCTCCTAGGAGATAATGAACAACACCGAAGTTGATTAATTAACGTTTCAGCTGTTGGGAGATCAATGAAAGTCCACGTAGAATGACTCGCTGTGGCTAGATAATTCAGATCCCTGTGCGTAAATGACGTCAGCGATCGAAACTGGCCAATGTGGCTTCACACAATGGGAAAGTGAAACAAACCAGTCCGAGTGACTGAGCGTTTTTTGTCCAAATCAGTCTGCAGTTAACAATGTGCACCTGGTGGTTTCCTCACCAACGAAATGTCTGTGTAATGATTGACAATGAGACAATGCGTCTGATATTAACGAAATCTCCCAGAACGTTGTTAAATTGATCAGAATTCGCATTTGTGAAATACCTTGACTCAGTGCGAATCGTGATTTCAGCAAGAGAATAAGCAATTTCCGGAACGGATTTATGAAGGTTCGAAGGCGTCCAACATCTTGACAGTGCTTCATCCACTGCAATGGACAATGGACTTTGGTTCTTGTTTTTTCTATATTTTTAGTGTTGCTAACGAGCCCAGCTATTCATTTGTTCGCCGATAGATTTTGCTTTTGCCCTTACCAATGCTCAGGTGTTTTGAGATGCCTCTAGGAGCTTGATATTACGTCGGACGGGAATTTCACTTATATATTAGGCACCAAAAGCCGGAAGTGAACCGGCTGCCTTCTACTTAATGAACAGATTAAGCACTGCCAAGGTTCCTCGAACACAACTGCAAACAAGATTCAAAGGTATACAGATCACTTAAATACCATTCCAGAGGCAGAGCACATAACCTGTTCTTCAGTGAATCGGTTCGAGAACTAATTTTAAGCAAGCAGGTGAAGGTTTTACTGTATATAAAACAGAAGGTATGCCAACAATTCCTCCAAATTCAGTGTAGCTGTACTATTTACTTTCATTGGAAAGTAACAAAAGGGTCCAAAGCAATGATTAAAGCCAGGTTACCTGCAGCGTTTCTTTAAAGCAGTGGTTTCTCAATAATGGGTGTATGGAGAGTGTAGCCGGATAGAAAACAGTTGTTAAAGTACGATGTGGATCAAAATCACTCCACAGCGCAAGCAACTTAATCCTTCACACAGGAGTAAACACTGGCCACTCATCTTCATCTTCCTCATCATCGTTATTATTAACGTCGACTACCGTTAAACAGCAGAGCAAACCCCAAAGACTTTCCGACATTGTCACACGGTTCAGTAGACGAGCTGAATAGGTAAATTCCACATGCACGAAAAGAGTGCCCCAGAATCCAGCATATGGAATCCAGCCTAACTGTATAAAGGCGCAACTTTCCAGTCATTCTGATTTGAAATAAAATAGCAACACGATTTTCACTGTTGACGGTTCGCTGCCGTATCCTTCAATGTGATTATTCAATTGGTTTATCTATCTTCTGGACCGCATCCATCAGGACGTGAGACCGTTACCTTGTCCTTCTCATTTCATGCCCTCACGTCTACTGCAGGCCTACATGTGGCTTCTTCCGTGGGAGGAATGGATAGCTTGGCCCGGTATGTTAGGCCAGTATTCGTGAGACGATCACAGAAGTCTACTGAGCTAGATACGAAATCATAGATTAGTCTCCAACCAGCTCCCAAATATTTGATCCTCAAGCTGCACTCTGCTCACCCGGTCTGTCCATCCAATCGTAACGAAGCCACACAAACATCGATGATCGGAAACCTCCAGAAGGCAAACATCAGCAGACAGATTTTATGCCATAAAACTAGAAAAAATGAACTGAATTCACTGTTGCACAATGCATTGAACTCCTCAGTTTCAACGAAATAACAAGTGGGTGCCATTGGTGCATCATACCGGCATAAACCACTCAAGCTTTGAAGGTACTTGTGCTCGTCTATAATGCCGAGCTACGGTGCGTTGTCAAACAGTTGTCGAAATAAGTGAAAAAGGTGCACGTGATTAGTTCCTCTCCATCGAGCGCCAAGTTTGGTGCTGTTCTCGTTCAGTCCCGCAAGAGCATTTTGCAGTCTGAAGGTACAAAGCACATGCTGAAAGCGGTTACAGCCTTCGCGAGCCCGTATCCTACACGCTACGTATGTTCGGCGGATTCAGACAAGCACACAAGTTTGTTTGCCTAATACAGTTCACGCAGCTTCCCTCCATTTCCCAGTTTGACGTTCACATCCTGAAGACCTCCTAAAGGGTCCTCCATTAATTCGTTCATGAAGAGCACTAACCAGAATAGAGAGGTGGAACGCCCTTTTCGTCTTTTGCTTCCATCACTAATGAAATAACAGTGCATCATTTTTCAGGAAGAGGGCCGCCGCCAACAGAGGGCTGCAAGGTGGGGAAGTTGACCGGCGGTGGGAGAATTCGAACCCGCCATCTTCACGCCCGAACGCCACGACCTTAACTGCTGGGCCACCCTTGTCAAACATTACCAATCATCGTGAATGAAACTAATAATTTACAGTACACCCATAAGCTGACGTTGTTGTTCGCTCCGAATCACCGGAAGTGGCAAGTAGTTAATCAGTAGAAGACCACTAGGTTAAAATATGATGAGACCAATGACATTTATGCCTTGCTGTAATCTGACGCCAGCGCAAAGTTTCGACTGATAAAACGCAGATGCATCCACACTTCTGATTTATCGGGACAGATTCCCAAGCTATCCTCCTCCGTATTTCCGCACGATTGCGAGTAGTCAAAAAGAAAGGTTTCAAAATTGGCACTTTCGAACATCGTCTCTGAATTCATATTAGATTTCTGAAACTGATAGGAATGATTCCTTCTGAAGACCGATGCAAACTAATGTTTAGGTGTATGAAAATTAACTCCTCATCAACTGCTCTTTAGCCTACGGATCCAGTCACTAAACCTAAATGAGTATTTTGAATTGATGCTAAATTAACCAATTGTTGGAGGAAATGCGGACACTCCATGGTATACCCGACTGAAAAGGTTTGCGAACCCACAAATAAACCTTAGATTATCGTGCTAGACGAGATGAGAAGGCAAAAAACAATGACGATATTTAGAGATCCTATACAAATATTCAGCGGTTCTGTGCACCTGTCTTCAGCATTGGAGAAAAATGCAAGCAATATTTAATCTGTGAATTTTTGGAATACCATGTTACCTCTAGATATTTGAGCGGAGAAGATTTATTTGTTCGCGCAGTCCGTTGTTTAGCGGTTCACCTCATTTGTAATTCTTCGGAACGATTTTTTCAATGTTGGTCTTTGTCAATTTGCTTTCACTGACCACGGTAGCTGGGGTTTTCCTCACCCGCTTCCGTTTACAGGTGCGGTTCCGGTGCCTTTTTCAGGACGAATTAGTTTCAGGTTTTCATTGCCTATCCGGCGCAATACTGATTCGTCCAATTTAGTTCTCACCAGGTGGTGAGAATAAATAGTTATTGTCAAGTAATGCACTTTATCATTAGGATACCCCGATTACACAGAATCAGAGAGCGCACTGAGTCTTCAAAACGGATTATGGTAATCAAATGTTGGCATTTTACTCACAATTTTTCAGTACAAAAGTGATCTGGTGCATTTTGTTCACCATAGAAGAACGGCTGTGTTTTGTCACGATTGAAAATGCATCATAGCTGAACGACAAAGTTGGGACCAGTTGGATGTAAGTCACACCAAATAGTGTACCTATTAACTGTAAAGCAAAGGTGGTTATATACTTCTGAAAGTTTAAATCGATTTGTCAAAGTGTGTATCCTGTTAGGATCTGGTGAAGTTTTACTGTCACAAATTAATTGTTCCTTGAATACTTGGGTTTACACTGAAGTCGCATGCAAACAAACGAGAAGGAAAATAGTTAGAACTTGAACAGTAATTTGAAGAACGAATATCTATTTGTAACAACATCTGCTCAAAAACTAAAAGAACACCCTTCCTAATGTACTATTAGTTTCGTCAGATTTGGAGATTTGATGGGGAATGGTAGGTATACTTATGAAGTGCTGTAAGTCGGTGAGTCGCTTCGTATGCTTGCAAAATCCTGACAGTACAAGACTACCGTTTCCGACAGAATGCTACTGACCTGAACAGATGAGAGGGGGTAGGCAAATCTTACAGAACTTCAACAAAACCGTAGAGTAGGCGTAAACAAAACCGCGTTCCAGTGGACTAGCTGACCGGTAAGGACAATCATTGTTACGTATAGTGGGACAACTGTTCCAAGGTCAAGTGTAGAATGGTTAACTCCAAGCATGAACTTATTCTAATCGATAAGTTTCCTTTTATTGCCTCCGGAGAAGATTTCATTCCCAGGAAAGAATTCGAGAAAGCCACAAAGCACGCAAGTGGAATTTAAATGCTTTGATAGAAAACGTGACAACAATTTTCCGCTAGAACGATGTACTGCGTACAGAATGGGTGTCCAAAAGGTAATCTTGCATACAAGCAGAAGATAACATTTTCCAAGGCTGAGTTGATGTTGTTGTTTTTTAAGCAATTAATATTTTTATTCCATTTCCGTTCGAGAGACATTTTTACTAGAAAGAAGGTCTTATTACCGAAAGGTTTTTTATTCCCGGGATCAATGGTGCACCTAGCAAGTCACCCAATTGATCTTGACGTTAGTTATACAAAGCAGCTATTTACCGGGAACATCCGTTGCAAAAAAGGACTCAACAGAGGAAGCCAAATCCCATTTGCTCTTGCTGCACACCTCAAATCCTGATCAAGTATCAGGACTTCTCGACCTCTAAAGGCAATAACCAGTCATTTGGAAGGCATCAAATGCAAAGGGCGTTTTATTCAGACAGGAGAGAATCAAACTAGTCCAGTAAAATGTGAGTTCTGACAAATGTTTGGGATACTGAAGTTTTAAGACCGTTTCTATTAAATGTAAAAGTTAGCCGCATTACCTCCCGACATTTCCCGTATATAGAACGTGTATAGTCTTATCTTTCTATCTCTTCCTACAAAAGTTCTCAAAAGACAGCGGCGGCGGACTCGAATCAAAGTAAGCGGGTGGAGAACAGAAAAATTCAAGCTGAATTCAGTAGAATAACGATTACTATCCGAAGAGGTAGTCTGGCCTGACGAAGTTGTGCGTATTGGACAAAATGGAGGCATCAAGTTTATGGGAACAAAAGTCCTCCAAGCAATAATCTATACACAATATAGCTGCAGTATCAGTAATAATGTCAAACTTAATGGTTTACGGGGTTTAAGAAGCCTTCCCTCCGTTTCTGTTCACGTTTCCCGAATACGTGAACCCGAGGCAGGACGGTCTAGTCAAACGTCTGCTTGACCTATTTTGGAGTTATTGAGACCTGCTGCCGTCGCAGATGTAGGGTGTAAATGAACTGCACTCCAGTAGTTTTTGATCGTTTCAACTTTTGAAACACCTGGTAATGTTAATAAGATAGTTCTACAGTAATATTAGCTGCTTTTTCTCTGGTGCCCTGCCACCCCAAATGTTTTCCCTAGTTGGCTAATATGATTGACTAAAGGCCCATTGACAAGACCTCAGGCAGACCGAACTTATGTCGATGAAATTCCCGTTTGATTAAATGTCGGTTCAACGCGACGTCCAGCTACCAAATATCCAGTAAACTGAATCACTTTCCCTCACACTTGTACTATGAGCCTAGTTGAACAACAGAAGTTGACTAATTAGTTGGGTTATACGATTAGTTTTCATCAACAAAATTAGTTGTTCTACAGCAACCAGAATTAGATACCGGAAATACCTGGCCAGATTTCCAGAGCTAGGTATGGGGATTTTTACTGACCACCGGAACTCATGGACTAGTTCAAGTTAACGTTGCTTAAGCCCAATAAATACGTTGAATTTGTTTCTGACTTGCCGTGGAATAAAATTTTCTCAAGCTTCGGAGGTCAAATCGCTCACTAAACACTACTCACAAGTGACTGTGAGATTTGTACATGGTAAACCAAAAGCGATGCAGGCCAAAAGGGACAGGAACCCAGTTCTACCGAAAAGACCTGAACTGGTGGGAGGCATTTGACTAGAGTTAACGGACAGTGACCGCGTCTTCTTTCATAGCTGTTGGGCATTGTTTACTGTCTTTGCGGACGACGCCTGAGTACATTTGACCCAGTAATTCGGATCAGTCGAAAGGGACTGGGTAACGTTGGGGTCATCCAGCTGAAAAGTCCCGGTTTAAATGATGATAGATAAGCCCAAATGATGAGTTATAATGGGAGGGAATCCCCAGTCTGGTGCTTCCCGAGTGCTGGGTTGTCCGGAGGGCCTGTGGTTTTTACCGTGAGAATTCGCCAGGTCATCATCCAAAGCAGAAAATCATCAATCTCACGTCTACTCACAAGTAATTGCAAGATATATATCTGTTACACAGTTGGCAGAAAGATACTCTAGATGTACATTTTTTTTTGGCAATTTTCAGTTGTATTTATTTCAGGTAACTTGAAGGCGTACAGGAAAAAATTAATCACATAGTACGCACGAAAAATGTGACCATTACTCCAAGAGTTGCCCTACAGATGGATTAACATTAACACAAAGAAATTGGTTGGGATTCACCAAAGTTCTCGTCCTCTAGGATAATCGTAGTGATAGGATCGAAGTCAACACAAAAATGAGTATCAGTTTATTTAGTTTAGATAGAATTCTGCTACTTAGGTGAGAACACAAAAATGGACAGCCTATGTTTCTTTTCTCCGAATTAGATCACGGAGAGAAATTCACCATTTATTCAAACAGGAACCGCATTACGTGTGTTGACTCAATTATTTTTGGAACGATTAAACCCGGAAAAATGTTTTTTTTTCTAAATCCACATAAGGTATCGAAATAAATGCAGTTTCTTTAAGCGACAGCTCAGTTGGAGAGCGTTGTTTTTTATGCTTGCATAAATTTTCTTTTACTCATGAAAAAATGTATGCATGTTGCGAATGCATTTTTGTTGGAATTACGAAAACTGCTATGTTGCTGAAGGTATTACCAAGGCTTCAATTTCATCAAATTCTCACTTCGTATTTTTTAAACATCCCAACCGGTACATGATTAAATTTTTGCTTGTGTGCAACAGCTTCGTTCTATGATACAACCGATCTGCTGCTTAGATTTAAGGTCCCTCGAAAGCTTCGGGCCACGGACTAAGTTTATCTGTTTTTAACCTGTACGACACCAGAATAACCAAACGCCGACAAGTTAGTGTCAGTTCAAAAAGACACTGTGAAAAAGAGTTTTTTCGATTAATATTCCCCGAATTTCGTGTTCATCACTGAATTACTAATCCCACTGTTCCTCAAATCAAACCGGGTGGTTGAATGTGGTCACAGAAGGTCAAATTTTGAGAGCGAGGACTGATGTGGCGATTTCCCTGTTTAGTTTTATAAAATAAACAGAATGGAGTGGACTTTATTTAAATTGGTTCAATTGTGCTAAAGCTAAACTCATTGACCTCTATGGGACTCGCATTCTTTCATACACATTACACTTGGAAGCTATTTTTATATGGATGTCAAGTAATCAGGTTCATGAGGATTATGTCTCTGTTAGTTAAATCATAAGATCTGCAGCAATAATTCGTATTGCTTTCTGAAGACTTTTGACACTCCTACAAGATTGCACCATTCACGTCAAGGCACAAGGTAGAGTATGGTACTTTCAGCGACTATATTATTAAAACAAATGTTAATGGTTTTTGCTATGGCGAATTTCGAACCCTCAAATCATATGCATCCTCCATCAGCCAAGTCGTTGGACCGCGTCAGCCAGTGTGTGATGATGATGTCGCTTAAGTTCACTACGATTGGAGGAATTTTGCTTGCCCATTTTAGGTAATCAAGTATCTTTAAATTAAAGTCCGAACTCCATTCCATGGGGTCTCATAGCTCAGCTGGTAAAACGTGTGTGGTACAAGTACCTGGGTTGGGTATTATATCGTATAGACCTTTGAGTATAGAAATAATGTCCCATTTCAGCCAAAAAATGTGAGGGTAAAAAATAAAATAGGAAAAATTTCACATTCTTCACTTTGCAAAAATTTGAAAAAACTCATCGAGGAATAATCAGAGCACGTTTTAATAGGTTGCTCAGGAATTCGGCTGAAACACGGTCACGGTTTGTCAAAATTCGTGCTTAATATGGGACAGTGAAGTTCTCATAGATATTGATTCTAGAGTGCATGGAACGAAAGGTGAATCGCGTAGAAATGTAAGAGCGGCACTTTGAAAGATCGCTGTGCAGAGGATGCGTGGGATCAAAAAGAATTTTGTGAGCAAATTTCTCACATATTGATAAGTGTTGATCATATAGATTGAAGGACAACTCAGTTAGTGGTATAAAAAGACACACGGCTAGTAACTGATAGCCCCGGGCGAAGAATTTGTCTTTTTTAAGTAATGAAGGATTGAAAAGCATTGGTCTACCAACCGGAAGATGGTTCTTTGTTTCAATTTGTAGTGTCGAAGTTTCCTGATTTGAAAAGACAACCGTCGGAGATTCTTTACACAAGTAAAAATGCGAGTAGTCCACTTTAGATTTTTATCAGTAGTACCTCCCAGATATTTCACAGCATCAAACCTGGTAAGTGTTTTTGAGTTGAAGGAAGACGTTTCGGATAGGAAGGCAGATCGAGAGAGACAGAGAACAGGTATTCGAAACGTTTGGATGTGCTGATTTCTAAATCAGTTGATGGGAGAATTTGTAAGCAGAAGAAGGTTGTTAGGTAGTAATCTTTTCGTATTTGGATGATTTCAGAATTCCCATTAGACTGTCTTACTATCATTCCCATTGGTCCGAAAAGACAATAAGTATTGCTTGGGCACATTTGTAAGTGTTCACAAATCATTAAGTGAATATTTGCAAAAATTATCGATTGGTTGCATATTTCAAAGGGAGTCAAGATGCGCCCACATGCGGATTGTGAAAGATGCCAGCGAGCATTGTGTTTAAGCAGGAGCAGTCTTCCTGCAAACGAAATAACTCAGTTATTACCACCATATACTACTGGTCTAAAGCGATGGACTCCTCCCCAGCCGAGCTCCCCTGGTGGTCTAAAGCATGGAAGTGCCTCATAACTTCTTAAAGATAGTTAGTGAATGAAGTAAATAAGTAGGCAATGAGTAACCAAATCATGTCATCGCCTGATCACTACGGTTTGGTCCCCTGGAGTTCCAAACAGATGCTCATTATCTAATTAGTCTTTCGTCTTCTGCAACAGCCCAGACACTCATTTCTTCAGAACAACTATGAATTTATCTGTTTGTCAGCACCAGAAAGTGACAAGTTTCAGTGGTCACACCGAAACGAGTAATTCACTCCCGAGAGCACAATATATACTGACTAATTATTCACTGCAGATGGCCGTGTTTGTGCTGTTCACTTAGTGACGGGAATTCAAAATGTTGTCTTATATCTCTGGTGCATTCATTCACCATATTTCCTAAAATATGTTACTACTTTCAAAAATTCAATTCGATTTTCAGACAACAGCATGAAGCAAGCGGTTTAGAGTAAAACCATCAAATCATATATATGTGACCATCTTATGTTATTATTCGTGTCTAGTTTTCATCTGAACTCATTTTAACATGTGATCTACGACGACTGTTCAGTTTTCTTTGGATATTTGTAACAGATTCACTCACTCTCTAATATTCAGCCCTTCCAATTCGTTATCGATAGCTGTAAATTTGTCCATTTTACGTAAGGCAAGGTTAAAATATCAAAAACAACCTAGGAATCTTTGTTCTCCCTTTTAAAGTCATTTTATGTGTAGTTTTCCCACGTAGCACACCCTCGTGACAGACCCTGAGCACGTTCGGTTGATGTACACACTAACCGCCTCCTCCTTGGTCCATTTTTTTACCTGGACATCAAGAAAGTCAAAGTGACTGGTAGATAGTTTAATTAAAAACTACAGGGAAAGCTCATTACTTACCCTAAAGTGGAGCAGAATAGACCGTTAAGAGGAGGATATCGGATATCATACTAATTATGGAGTCTGATGAACCTATAATTTTAAACACTCGAAAAATAGTTTTTCTCAACAAATGTAGAACAGTTTCGTCGGCGATTGAGATGGTTTCCCAAAACTCACCCTGACAATTTGAACCACGATAATGGGTAAAATGTTACATTTGGTGTGTCGTTACAAGCCCAGAGCCATCAGACTACAGCCAATGCTTATTAACTGATTGCGGGAGTCATCAAAACGACGGGAAATCCGTAGGGGCTTTCGTATCTATCACCAAAATACAGCCACGCGAAGAAGAATTCAATCGATATGAACTATGCAAAATAAAAATCATCCTGTGGGCATACTTTGGATCGGACTATTGAATGTCAATAGTAAAATGCGCCAATGACCGAGCACATTATTAGCGAATTTTCAATTTTGCTGTTGTTATTCACGGTTGTGATACATGATCACTATGCCGATCATTATGTCAGTGTTTTTAATTCGAAGAATGCCCTGGAGTTCCCAGAACGCTTTTAGGAACTCGCAGCTTCCCAAATACTACTGTTTACTGCGCACTCCTGTTGGAGATAAAGGTTTGTCTTCCGAAACATCCGCCAGAGGGTATGTGGTCCAGTGACACACAGAGCTAAGCCTCCGTTATTGTCTGTAGACCGGTGCGTGTTGCCCGCAATTGTTTGCTCACCTACGTGCCTGTCTGTGCAAGTGTTTAAGTTTGGGAGCTTTGGGGAAGCTGATGACCATATTCGCTACCCCTGGTTGAGGAGATGCACACAGGTCAAATTTATGGGGTCATCGTCACTGGGATTTAGTGCGCAAACAGGTTTGTGGGTGTTGATGATTGTGAACATGCCACTTCCTGTGAGTGCATTCATCTATCCTTGTCCAAAATTCAGATCTCCAGTGGTATGTGAGAACGTGCGAACATGACCATTGCTCATTATCCAATCAAAGTAGATCATGGAGTTTCAAGCTGCGTTTTAGAAATTCACCTGGTTTGCAGTTCACCAACGGACTTTGTGCTTCAGGCGGTTGCGATGGATTGATGTCATTACAAAATGTCGGTGTAGGTAAACGTATTAAGACTATCTCACCATCAGTCTTACCGTCCTCATTATCTTCATTGACATCATCCCTACCAACATGGAATCGAATCAAGGAAGTAGAGATTCCCAACTTTCTGGACCGATTGTGTCCCTATTCATGACCCCTTCAAAATCACCGGTCTCAGCCTCGAATCACATCGGTCCCGGTTCTGTGGTGTCCCGTGCTAGACGCTCAACATTTCGGGAACCGTTAATCAAAGTGGTCTATTTGACATGTTTCACTCTGATCACAACCGGTTTCATTATTGAATGCATACTCCTTCACCTGGTCATACTTCCCAGTCAGTATGAGACCGGCTTCACGGCCACAGAGTGTGCGTATCTTCGCACCACATTGGTGATGGATTCTGTGAAATGTGAAAATCGATGCTCCAAGGACCGTTCAGCCTTTCAGTGTGTCCGAGTGCTCATTTCCTATTCAAAGTCTGGGAAGAATTACACTGCGAGTCTTTTTGATAACATAGCGACTTATCAACATTACCATTTTCTTGGAGTAAGTCTATGAGAAAAAGCGCACTCGATTCTGCACAATGAATCCCTAGATGAATTTGTTATACAAATTTCAGATTTGTGGATTATGCTAGATTTGGATCTGTTGTCCAAATGAACCAGACAGTAGTTTCAATTAATAATGGCTATTTAAGTATAAACAGAACGAAAATTTCCAGTAATGTTCTTTGGATAAATGAGCTGACGTTGTCAGTGAATGGATGCTATCATTTCTACCTATGGAATTGGAAACATTCTACAAGTTTTTGCATGACTACTCAGCTCGCAGCTTCTTTTCCTTGTTTGGATCAGTACTAATTTTTTATCGTTGAATCACTGGTTTAAAGTTTCAGCCATCATATGAGGACCTAAAGACGTAAGAAGTGTATCGAAAAATCGATGCGCCATGTATTGTTTTTCTTGTCAGTGATAAAATATTAATGCCAGCAACGCTGTGCTATTAACATTATATCACTCTCACCCTTTATCCTTGTACGTCGGTGGTATTTCGTAGTATGTAAACCACTGAAGTTGACCTTTTCAGGAATAAAGGAGACAGTATTCTGCGGTCCTCACCAACTCGATATAATATGCACATATATAAAAATTAGTTTTCTCGTTTTCGCTTCTTCGACACAGAGTATGAAAGCAAGCATCTGTTATAGCGCACCATTCAAAACGCTCATCCTTAGTGAAGCTTACAGTCCTAATAAAATCATTCAGTTGTTCTATTTAAGTCTACTCATTCTAATGAGCTATAGAAAAAATGACCGATACTGCAGGTTTCCTCAAAGTCAACAGGACTCAGTGTTGTAACTCCTGGCTTCTTGGCTATACCACACGATTCTTAGCCTAGTGTGTTTGTATTTGTGATGCAGACGTAGAACCATCGTGAAAGCGGTCTTATTTCCAATTCTTCGTCATTTCTACTACACTGTCGGTAGGTGCACAGCATCTGTAGTTTACCGATAAAGCGCCAGCTCTGATTTAATACTGAGAACTTATTGGGGTTTTAAAAGAACTCAATGACAGACAGATGGTGAACCCCAAAGAAGTCTTGCTAAGAGTGACGGTACACAGTCGTGAACACATGAAACCAGGCTGATGACCGTGGCGTCGGATTGAGAAATTATGTAGACGGATGAGACTTGATGCAATTTGATCCAGCGCAAGAGTAAGAAATGAACCGATAATAACGAGGAGCAGTTAAAAAAGTTCAACAAGAGCGAGCAATTCAACCTAATTGGGAACTCCATTCAAAACTACAGGGAACGTACCAGTAAGACAACGGTGGTCATACACTTGAACCGAAACAGTCCCAACCGCAACAGAACTAATGGTTGCACTTAAAACAAAGGTGCCACTTGGATGCCCTTATAAGCGGGTTGTGGATATTGGAGTTTGGTGTTGGACATGAATGGCGTAGTCTTGGTTGAATAGATCATCAACTCAGATGAGCTAACTAGTTGCTTCTCTGATGGTTGCTGGGTTAGGGTTTATCAATTTCATAACCGCTTACGTTTTTGTTCATTTTCTTGTCCGAATGAATAAAGTTGCCAAGTGATTATCTGTAATATGTCCATCAAACTTTGCGAATTGCATGTAAATTTGGTGTTTTGGAACTGAGCGATTCTGTGAGTTTGAATGGTGGAAAAATACCGTGGTAAAATCACCGGTGAAGAGTAAACATTTGAACTAGTGATCAGAGGATGTTTTCGCAATCAGTTCGCTACATGCTGAAAATAAATCATTTAATCTCACAAATCTACACTCTCTATATTTGTTTTTTCTGATCAACTCGGTAAAAGAATGCAACGGCAGCACATCTGCAGACAATAAAAAAAACTGAGAACATCCAGGACAGATAGGATTTGGTGATTCCCACTTTCTCGGGAGCAAAAGAGTTAGCAAATAACTCAGCAGTTTGTGACTTGTGCTTGCCTGTGTTTGTGTAAGGTTAAGATTTGTAAATTCGCAAACATGCACTTCACGACTGGCCGTAGGTTAAAAAAAGAAATGCAGTTTTAGGCCAAAGATTTATTGCCGAAGATCATTTCCGAACATCTAATTGCGTTCATAAATAATCAGGTGCTCAATGTACCACGTATACCATTTTTTGTGTCCAGTTTAGCGGTCCCTCGCAAAATGATCCAGTGAAGAAACAGACTGGCAGCACGCATGAACGATCACAAATATGAACTTGGTGTAAAGCCACGATTGTATTTTGTCTTCGATTCAGTCACATAGTTCAGAAGAATATCAGTGAGCTTGTTTTTCCCGGGTGAAATCTGGTGCTAAACAGACCCGTCAAAGCCATGGACATCGAGCAGGAAGCCACTGCTGCACAAGCAGGTTTGGACTAGCCTAGTGCAAGCACCAGACGCGCCTCAAATTTTAACCTGCCGAGGATGAACAGTGCCAGTCAGTGAAACGTAAACAGCATTGTGATTAACTCCAAAAGAGAGTATTTTTCTTGTCCCATAGAAATCAGCTGCAAATTGTGCACTCCCCCACTAGTCAGAACCTTTTCTAGCGATTTCTACTTCATCAAGATATGAAATACCAAAACAGTAAATTTGCAAGTCTGATTACTATTTGAAATGGCTGAATTGGCTTGATTCCAATGAAATAACTCCAGTCAAAGAAAACACGCAGTTCAATAGAAATGAACTGCAATTACATGATAAAATCTTAACCCAAATGACAAATCATTACTGCAACTCAATACAAACACATTATTCCATCAATCAATATGTTGCGTAAAATGCAAAACCGACAACGCGTGATGCTTATTTCCCAAACATAATCCCTAGAAAAAGAATTCGATTGTAAATGGGACTGAATAGGAATTATCAAATTCTACCGTTTTGTCACATTGATCATAACTTTTCTGCATTAAAAAACAATAAAATTTGCCGTAAACTTATGTTTATTTGCCTTCAGTAGCTCGTGAAATTATGGTATGTAACCCTGCTAATTCGGCATAGTTTCGCACGTTTAAAAGTAAAGTAAACAATGATAGGCATCAAATTTTCACTGGCAATATTCGGACCAGGATCGGTCAGTCGAGCACAGTTGGTTATGTCCATGAGTTTAAAACTTTCCAAATCATTTTAATTTGCACTTGGGCGTAATATTTTAGTTTTGGCTTTCGGTTCACCAATTATTACGGATGCCTCCCCGTTGACAATGCTCGATTTGCATTCCACAAAGAGGAATTCCATCGCACCCGAACTCGACGACTGCCGGGTGGAACTAGTTCATCACAATATTCCATTTTTGTGCACTCCATTTTTTGCTAGCTTTGATTCTAACTGTCACTGTTGACCGCGTAGAATGTGCACCGACCGAAATGAGGTGTAACCCGATTTGATAGCCTCTTCTGGGATAAGATGGATGCTTGCCCCTGAGCCAAGGACCGAAATGCTTGTGGCGCTAACAATGGGCCAGTCAGCGCCAGTACAGTTTGGTACCCAAACAATGTACTACGTTTAGCGAATGAACCCTCCGTCATGTACGAACGTTGCGATTTGGCTTTATTTATGCCTGCGACCATCTGACGAAAACAGTTTTATCAAAAAGCATCATCTACTCAGACGTGCGCTCATGACTGGTTTAAAACTGGTGGCGCGTTACACTGCGTACAAATTGTTCCAGCTGGAGTGACTGTGATCTCTGAGGAGCAAAAATTGAGTTAGCAGCGTTTAACAGTAGCCTTGACCATTTGCCATGGCACATCCCTTTTCTGACGTGAGCGGAACATGGCAAAGAAATGGAAACGTTTTTTGAAACTGAAATCTTTTGTTTTCATCAGAATGCTATTTTCTCTAAATGATAATTCTCTGTCTTTGAATAGTTACTAGATTTGTTTCAATCTATTCAAGGTAAAATCAGTTTCAGGCACAGGTGTTGTTCAGAAGCCTAGTACTTATGAATCAATATGGTCACCTGAACAAAACTTTTGACGTCTGTTTACAAAAACCTACAATGTACCGAATCAAGCACAGGTGGATATGGTTAGAATGCAGCACTGAGAATCCTCGGCGAGGAACTGCGACCGCGGGAAGTTTCCCCGTGTAAATACTACTGAAACATCAAAATTCTGTTACAGTTAAGTCAGAAACAGGTTTTTCGTCACTTTTGTTACAAAAACTATCAACTTTTTGTTCCAATGTAACTTGGGCTTGCTAATCACAGCCTACAATTCCATATCCAACTGATTAGGCGGATTTCGTGATTGTTGAAAAAGGAACACAGATTCGGAATGACCTTATATTGATCCCTGTAACACTGTTTCCACACTTATAGTAAGTGGGCAGCTCCATTGATCTCCAAATCACAAGTCGACTCTGCCAGCAACCCGTTATAATGACCACACTTTCATTGCATACATTTTCACCTGGCAAATATATATGTATATGTATATTCACTAAAAAGACGAGAAAGCTGCCAACAGGAAGCATTTAAGCTTCGGCGATGCTTATAACTTTGGAATGATTCAAAAGCCGGCCACTCTCATTTAAAGGTCATCCCATTAGGAAAAGTGTCAATTAAGTCTTGTTTTGGATTGGTGATACACAAGCCACAACTTTGAAATGAAGACTGTCTATGGTTAATCCCAGGTTATTCAAATCTTTTACTATTTAGCGGAAAATTAGATTGTCGTTGGCATAGCAATTTCATCGACTTAATCTAGTAATTTCATATAGCATACGGGTCGTATTCGAGCATCGGAACCGGTAGGCGATGTTGGCTGCACACAGTACACATTGTGAGCGTGTACATGCTGACTGACCAACCAACGAATTCGTGTATTTATTCTTTCAGTTAATTGGAATAACTTTCTCCACTTGCTCCCTTGACTACTTCATCATTGGAGGGGCTGAAATTATGAAAGCCCCAGGCAATTTAATTTAAGTTAGAAATATTTTGGATAGGTTTATCGGTCATTTACGCTTTTCCAACACTCAATCAAAACGATTTTCGAAAATCTATTCAATAAATTCTTTAGGACATAAATTAATTGGTTTGAATTAATCGAATGATCTTCGGAGGCAAATATTAGCGGAGAGTGCTGTCAGAAAAAAATGAGTTAGAGGTTTTATGCGACGTACTGGACAGAAACGGCTAATTTACCGGTATATGGTAGTATGTTAGTGCAGATCTACCACATCTGATCGTTGGTCACTCGGTGGCAATAGGTGGATTCGCTCAAATGCAGTGTGCAATAGTGATAGCTCGGGCTGACTGCAGCTTGACCTCTTTATCGGAAAGAATCCCAAAGCACCGCGAAGTTTGTGTTAATGGTGTGATAATTTTTTTGGCTGAGAAGAAAAGCGATATATCTAGCAGTCACTCTGGAGATGGTGCATGTACGCGTTATCTTAGATTCACTGTATCACCGGTTTGTTGGTGTGCCACGAACAATGGTCATAGAGGCCACCCAACTAAACAGCCAAACGGGTGCAATGGAAAAGGTAGCAATTTGTTGAACAAATAGCTGTCGATGAACTAGGAATCCTGCAGTGGTGACAGATGCACGATAGCTTCGACGTTTATTGGTAGATATGTAGACTGAATTTTTCGGCCGAACCAACGAATTCAACACAGCGAGAGTGCTGCACATAGAATATTGCACAGGGGACAGTGCGATGCAGAAATGCGACTAAACAAACTGTCACTTTGATTTGTTTCAATTGGTCCAAAAAACCGTACTTCTTAATAAAAGTTAATTATTGCACCTTGCGTTCTTCTCCGAGTTTCAGTGTCACTGAACGAAGTGGATCACTAAGGACACTGTAATGAACTACCTAAAGTCCTATGATGCGTACCGCATGGGCTCACGTCGTATTCGCAGGTCATCGACCAATTATCCAAACAGTTTGGTTAAAATCGTCTGTACAAACTATTTAGGAAAATTCAGTCCACTGAACTGCTTCAGAATCTACGCCAGGTGACTAATAGATTGGCGTCAATTTTTTGGTCTTTGCTATTCACAAATCACCCATCCACGTTCAGTTGCTTTATCACTAATCACAGTTCGCTGTTTGTGAAGTTATTGTCAAATCCGAAAGCGAGATTTTAGTGATAATACTAGCGCGCACAAAACAGCCCAGCTACGTACTAAAAAAGCAAACAGTACAATTCCTGTGAATGCTGTAGTCCGACTTGCGAAAATGGCTATCACCGGCGTGTGCATGATATTCTGATTGTGACTACATACCCATCAATAGCACCAGGCCCTTGAACATAAATTGAATTTCTTCATAAACCCTTATTAGTAACGTAAACCGATGGCCTGAATTTCCATATACTTACCGTTTTTGGTAATTTCTTCTTCCGACAGGGTTTTTATTGCCATGCTCCGTAACTCAATTAGGTTGACTAATTTCAAATGTTTCAGATTTTTCGGGGTTGGACCTTAGATGGCAAAATCATTGTGCTAAAATCGACAACAATGTTGATATTTTACTTCATATTTATAACAAACCAGACTGTATTATAAAAGGGAAGCCGTACCGGTGAAACACTGTTACATTGGTTACAGATGATCTCTGCAAGTGGAGAAATTTGAACCTCGATCAATCACCGAGGCTCGATGACCAAATTGAATGTGAAGGGGCACAGAATACTTTACCACGTTCACCGGAGTCTGTAAAACACCCCTTTCACAAAATCGAAAGCAGTTAAAGTCCGTCTAAAACTCCATACTCGAACGTATTGTCTTCCACTACACGGAGGATCTTTATTAATGGCCGATAAACTCTTTCCCAGTTCTTCCCTTTGTAAAGCAGCAAATATTTAAGCGAACGGAGAGAGTTGACCGATCACTAGTGAATTGTACATTTCTGGCTGATAGCGCTCCAGATTCGATTTATTGTTAAAATGGTTGCTTGACTTCCCGTTCGCAGTTTAATTGCACCGTGAAATGAGACCAAAATGTTTCTGCAGAACGAATAAAACGACAACAAAAGCACACAAAGAGATCTCCCCCTCACACTGACAATCTCGGATATGCAGTATTATTTATGTTGTTTTGGCTCCGGTCCATGCGAATTTTGCAACCATTTCTGTTGCCCTGTTGGCGACAACTCTTGCAAATGCTATTGTTTTTCGTCATGTGATGAACGCAAAACATTGAAACGACGGGGGATTTCGCCAGGACAGAAAAAAGCATGTTTGAACAAATAGTCATCGTTAGAACTGTTCACAGGATCTACCTGGTTATCGGGTTACAGCTTCAAAGATCGTCTTTCCAAAAATCATTTTGGTCAAGAGGGAACGAAAAAGGGCAAATTATTAGACTAAAGCGAACGAAACCATATTTCGGCGGGATACGTTGCTGTCCATGGATGTCTGCAACAATATTTGTTACAAAAACTAAAGGTGATGTTTCTCATATTTACGCGTTTCACATTAACAAAGTTAGTATCAATGAGAAAATTCATTCTGAAGACTCAAATGGTCTCAAATTGTTTTCAGTAAATTGTTCCTACTCTTAATAATGTGGCAGAAAATCTTACGGAAACGTTGCTATTCTGTTCTCCAAAAATAATCTGTGTATTCTGGAGGTTGAACCAAGCATTACATTAGAGCAAAAGAAATTTGTTAGAAACACGCAGAATTTAGTTGTGTAAGTGGCCACCACTGAAAGAGGTAAAACCAAAGACACAAGTATTTTGTATTCTTTGCGAACTATACTTACATTGTACGCCTTTGTGGTTCCCGTGGATACGTACTATGGTGGTTATTGCGAGCCTTCAGCAACGGGCTCGGCATTCTCCACCAGAAGCGAATCTCTGATTTAGTGATCAAAATGGCTCTTGCTAGTTGCTTATAAATTATTTAACATCAAATTCGTGTATTGCGTGCACATCCAACCACGGTAGTCTAAGTAATCTTTTATCTTTTAGTTTTACTCACTTCTGTTGATGAAATAACAATATACATCATTTTTGAGGAAGGAGGCCGCGGCCAGCAGACGGCTGCCATATGGGGAACGTGATCGGCGGGGTGAGGATTCGAACCCGCGGCCTTATCCAGCTGACCACAGCCGGCCAAATAAAAACAAGAATGGTAGTAAACTGGTCTTAAAACCAGGGAAACAGTATCACTACGCGTCGCTTCGAAATTGCACGGTGATCAAAAGTCAGAATTATGAGAGTCGAAACTAAATTTTCCTGGGTTGCACTCACCGAAGCTGACGATTTCGCCACTTGTAATCTGTTCATAGGCCATAGTTTCCCTTATGCCAATCGACTGTAATGACATCCAGCTAATGCAGTTCATTAAAACACATAACAAATTTAAAAAATGCAATTGCTCTATCTAACCCAGTTTCAAGCTGGTTCCCCCATATATCCCCAGTAATGCTTCGTCTGAATGAAATCTCCTAAAAGGACACATTTGTTCTCACTGGTGGTTATTGTTCGGAGGTCACAAAATAAGGTGACAGAAGTATCATTAATGTGTGGGTGCATAGTGATATCCATTTAGAAAAGGTAACTAAATTAATTTTTATCGCTAAAGTACCATGGAGACTGGTTTTGTTTTAATGTTACTATGGTGGCAAGCAGCTCATCACACGACATTTCGGCGACAACAATGCATGGACATTTGTTAGGATGGTAAATTATTTTACCGAGTCACACGCTTCAGTAGGATGCATTTTAATGCAGTTATTCGGGGAGGGGATCAGTTTTGGTAGGCAATCGTTATGCAAATCTATCTAATTGATTCTCATTAGTGTGGTGAATGTTAACAGTACGCAATGAACTATTTCATAATGCCAAGCGTATAGTTGACCAGCAGAAAGCTATAAATTTTGTCCATAACGCACTCAGTTTATCCTCGCTTGAAAAGTAGGCAACTTATTTTAACTTACTGCGGAGACGCAGAAAGATTTCGAACGATAAGTTTCGTAGCATGAACGTGAAATATTGTTAAATTGGACTGTGATCAACCTAGCTGTATTATGGTTGCCCATTAGGTGAATCTAAGCTCAGTTTGCTGTGATGTTTTTAAAGTAACTGTAATGAGAAGCCAAGCGGCTGGTTCACGCGATTATTGCGAAACTAACCAGGTCACAACTCCGAGACTTTACTGGGACGCGCATGTTGTTCATTTCCACATCTCGTTCACGCTAGATCCACGTTCTGACTAGCTGATCATTTCCGCGCCGATCTGACCGTGTACGGAACTTTTGTTTTCTTTCTTTTGTGCCTCCCCCTGGCTTTGTCGGTCCGATTGTCCTGAGTGACGGCTTGAAACATCGTTCTCAATTGGGGGATTCATGCTGTCTTTTTGAGTTCTGGCTCTGTTGCGCCTGTTTTTTACTACCGCGGCCTTTGTCTGTTGGTCAGTGCTTCCTTGGGTGACTGCTTCGGATTCGTTCGTGCTGTGAGGTCAATTAACCTCTCCTTTCGTTGTGGTCATACTCTCTTCTGCAATAGTAGATCATTTACTCTTTAGTTAAACAAGAGTCCACATAAAGAACTATTAGGGTTTTAGGTTCTTCACTCAAGCAATTACGAACATTATCAACTAAGTTTACGGAACCTTTTGAAGTCTTCTTATGCCTTGGAACTCAAAAACATGATTGTGATAAGTCTTGGTGCTTTCTGTGAATCTTTCTTTATGGGCTTCTCGTGATACAGATTGTTGGGTTTTTCCTGCAACCGGCTAACAGCTATGAGCTTTTAATTCCAAACACTAGTCTTTTGGCACCGCTGAATTAGGGTATGAAGTTACTGGTCATTTCCTCCAGAGTTACCGATAAATGGTTTTTGCTGACGGTGAAACATGCTGCGTGGTCCGAATAAGTCATCCTACGCGGGACTTAACAGTCCGCTTGTCCCTGGTGAATTATTTTAGTTTATTCAACCTTGAGCAGTACAGTGCATTAAAGGGGCTACCTGTATATACCCGGATGTCGCACTAGGTATTTAAATATCAGGTCAAGAGCAGTGTCAGATGCACCCTTGTTCAACCAACTTTCGATAACAGAACCGAAATCTTCCGAGCGCCCTGATATCGGAGACCGTGAAATGGGAGAGTACAAATTCCACTCTAAAACTTATTGATGGGAGAATTTAGTTAAAAATGCATAATGAGTACCTGAATTGTCGTCAGAAATTTACCGAATCATGAACGAGACAGGACAAACACATTGTCCTGTAGGACAACCAATTTCCCGAAGCAAATTTTGAAATAACACCCAGCTGCTTCCACCCAAACCAGAACAACAAGCATAGACAGGTGGTGACTCGGGGAAATTCTGTTTTTTTCAATGATATCCCTGTGTAAACCGAGGAAGGCTTACTGTAGAAAAACAAGTGTGTCTATCAAGTTTCCAACTCATATACGCATATCATATTTCATGCTTGAAGACACCTGATGATCAGATATCTTCACCTTGCTTACGCTCAGCTAACCATGGTAAATAAATTGTCAGGCGGATGGGAACCTTTTTCATGGTGTCATTCATGAGCAGCAATGAGATGAAAACGCAAACTCAATGTTGTTGCCACACAAGTCAATCAATATCTACTAACTGTTTGATCACTTAATTACTAGGTCATTTGATAAATTAGGTCATTCATCGCTGAATTGATTCCATTCAAATGTATGAATGTTTCGTCGATTTATGATGGTTTTTTTCTCTTCAACCTTTGTTACTCAGTCGGAAGAATAACGGTCCTAACAGCACAGAAATAAACTTGCTCCATTCTCATTTGGAACAATAACTAGTTTTATTGTACCAAAAAATACTCTCGCTTTAATGTCGTGCTACCACAATACAGTTTGGGTGTAGCTCAAATATTGTGGTTTTGGGCTGACACGAGAGTGTTCTTCCCCACCGCTAAGTATTCCTACATCTAAAAATATTTTTAATCCACCAATATCTATTTTTCACTTAAGAGGTTGTCTCTAAAGTGACGAATATTTGACCTCAGTCGGACTAAGGGGATGTGGCTGGAGGCGAACGGTTAACACATTTACCCAAAATCGAATAAGCTCGATCGAATTCAAACTATTTTCTTATCCTTGGGTTACCATGATGCAAAAATGAAACAGAACTTTATTCTGTGAAGCAGACCAGTATGGAATGAAGTCGCTCTTTATATATTTCCCGCATTTTCTCATATTGTTCTTGATCGACAGCAGCTCGCCGATTTTTGGTATATTTCTATGATATTTGTGAAATAGAGTAAGAGAAACAGCCTTTTAGGCCACAGGACTTGCTGAGGTCTTTGCTTTCAAAGTGCTTTCAAAGGACTGAGGTCATCCGTCCAACTTCGAATGACTTACTCTGAGTAAATTTGCTCTCAGTTGCTAGTACATCATTGACAAAAAGCAATCGCTCCAGTCTTGTCAGAGGTCCAAAATTGGCCATAATTTCATTAGCCAGGTGAGACCCAATGTGCAGATTCGTTGCCAGTCACAGCCGACTGCAGTAATGCGTGTTTGCACGAAGATCGTTACCAATGAAGCAGGATGGAATTGGGCAGTGAATGTGGTATACAGTGAACTTCCATCCACATAGATGGATGCACCATTTGAAATTAAAGGTTCGCCGAACAAATTGCCACTGGTTTAATTTCACCGTTTACTAACAACTGCAAATGTGGAAGCAAAAGTCACATCCTCGATATTTTATCACTTTATTGTAATGATAAAAGTTACTTTGCTGTTCAGATGTGACCTCTTGAAGACTTCATTTTGTGAATACTTCGTCTTTGAATTTATCTGATGACCATTGTTAGTTGGTTTTTTACCGAACAGTGTCAACCTTTTGGTTTCCAATTTCCACCCCGCCCTGTGACCTTTGGGAAGCCAGAGTGATCGAAAAACACTGTGAACTGAGGAAGATGGTTCATTTAAGGTCCATATTACATACAGAATTCTATTAACATTTCCAGTGTTTTCTCATCCTAAGTAACCATCTGATGTGATAAAAGTAGACCATCCAGTATATACATTTTAGAATTGTGGTATTTCTGTCCTATATTTACTTAGGTCGACTCGTTAAGGGTGAACTTCACAGACACGTGGGAAACTGTTTGTTCGTCTACCAAGAAACTTTTGAATGACTAAGCTTCTACCAATGTATATCGTCACAAAGCTGTTCCGTACATTGTCAAATGAATTGTAATCAAGTCTCATATTTGGCCATCGATCCGAGGTAGTATGTGTTACGACTACAGACCTAATAACCGAGGCACATGCGGCAGACTTTGAACTGAAACAAGTGCATAGCGCGGTGATAAGTTGGTAGAGGAGCAAAATTCTTCTTATCCATGAGCAACTCTGGAAAGACCGAGAATCTGTAGGGTCATAGATGAACGCCAAACGTATTTGCCACTCTCTGACTTTTTCAGTTGCTCAGCCCAACCCATCCTCTGAGTTCCTAAAATTTGAGGTTTCGAACTCTTGTGGTTTTATCGCCGAATGCAACTGCACTGCGAGAGGTAGAAAGCATGAAAACATATTCACTTTGGTTTAATGAATTCCGTGAGGGCATACCTCGAAAGGCTACAACCTTGCCGTTTCAATCCGGAAATGCTTGGTGGTGACAATTTGATTACATGAACAGGCTTGTTCGAAAAGCGTTCTTAGTCCATATTGTAAGAAGAGAATTATAAACCATGAATAAATAACTTCTACTCAACTAATAACTAGTCATATGACTACAGAAATAAAGTTAGACATGTATTTGTTCAGTGCTTGCAGCGCAATCAATGAAAAACTTTTAATTCATGACAATAATTTAATATAAGATGCCTAAATTCATCTGCACTAGAACCTGATTGGACATACCAAAATGGTGCATGGAACCACAATGGTAGTTTTTGACAGTTTTTATGTATTCGTCCAGAAAGCGAACATATGGGCCTGAATTTCCGACTTTTGATGGTATCAGCATTGTAAACGGCTGAGAGAAATTTTGTTTTTGTCCTCCATTAACGATAGCACTTGGAATACGAAGTCTAAATTACTTGCTTACAAGGTCAAACGTCATTCTGTCGTGCGTGGATGGCGCACCGGCTGCCTAAGGATAAATTAAAAAAATATCCTTCACCTATGACCCAACTGAAAAACTGAGCGCTAATTGGATGGATCCTTTCTTCCCCGGTACTGTGACATGTTCACACCAGTTATCAAGTTGACCTTTTGATTGGCCGCTTCTGATCAACAAAAAGCAGATTTGGGGCTGAAGTTTTCAATAAATAAAAAAATGTAAATGTTTTAGAATCGGGTGGATCGTCCAATCCTCCCACAAGAATCGTTTATCTTTTATTTTAGAGCAAAGTAAAGCAGTCAACTGAGAGAAGCTGCCACAGGATGACCAAAATTTTCATTTATCAAAAGCAAATACTTCAAAATTTTCAATTTTTCATTGTAGCATCTTGAGTTTTGGGCAACCGTTTATCAATTTGAAGAGCAACTGAAAAATGTTTTACTCGGTCCTGAGGAGGAGTTTACTACGAATGGAAGTCCATTATCTCGAAATAGTTCAGTATTCGACAGCAAAGCTCAGTACGTCCTCAGATCAATGAAAAGAATATACCATTGGTCACTTGCACACAATATAGGCCAGAATTGCTAATTTACCGCTTATTAGCATTCATTTTAGCCCGAAATCTAACACGGGTGAAACATCGTGATGTTCAACCTATTTGATTTCGCGAGCTGTCACAGTTCAAGTCGGTAGAAGCGATCATGAGATAAGCAGCGCAAAATATTGCAACAGATATCAACGAGAGTAGCACTTTCAAAAGTAGTGAATTAACTGTAGCTTTGAGAAAGATTTCGTCCAAATTGAAGTTTATTATTATTTTCACTAGTGCGATAATGATGAGAGTCAAGTTGGAGGTGACCCAAAAAGCATCCCACCTAACGTTGTGCACTACCAACCTGAAACTATGGCCCTGTTGTCCGGTTTGTTGAAAATTATTGGCTAAATTGACGATTTTGAAGATCCCCGTTGATCGTAACTCAGCTTGTTGGTTTTTGTGGGGTTCTGATTCCTGAGTTCCGTGCTTAGATGGCCAGTAGTTTAGCGCCCGTCTAGGTTATATTGTCATTGTGGTTGCTATCTAAAGCCAAGCCCAAGGACTAGAATATCATAAAATCGTTAATAATGCTGTCGCAGATGGAGGCACCCAGTAAAAGTTGACTAATTTAGCCGCTGGTCTGTCTGAACGAGCTCGCGGAATTGAATTTAGAAACCGACCACATGAAATGACGCCTCCAACGTGCAGATTAAAATGGATTTTTGCTCCCAGCTAAGCAAGGCAAAATTTTGGGCAGTTATGATGAATTTTTATTTGAATATTTGGTCTACATGGAAACAAAAACTTAGTAACTTTATCTATCAGAAACCACGGGACCAACCAGGAGCATCGTACCCTGATTTTTATCCTATGAATGACATGACTCTTCGAAAAGCGTGCTGCAAATAACCTTCAGGATGACTGACCAAAATTGGGCGATATCAAGCCCATTATCGTTTGGCTGAATAAAAGTTCCCGGTTATGCTTATACACAACAGATGCAAGTAGGATGCAAATGCCGTAGACAACAGTCGTTCGCCTTCGCCTTCCCCTGAAATTTTGATAAATGATACCGTGTTCAAAAGCGGAAAGTTCTCCCTGACGGAAACCTGAATGTGAACTTGTTCGTCGTGTGATCTCGCTACCGGTGCCATGCAATCCAACTGATGTCTTCATAAAGACAGAGATATGGAAATTTTTCAAATTTACACGAGAATTGTTTTCACCATACTTTGGGTTATGTTACCTGGTGAATAAGATTTTCGAAAGCATGTTCTTCTTTAGCTCATGCCTCTAAAACTCACACAAACGATCAAAAGCATTCGGCTAGGACGAGAATTCGGAATCAACAAACAGTTTTGTTTGGTGGGCTATAAAACTGACCAAAATCGGATGTTTTATCCCACCTGGATTCGGGATACCAGACAGTCATGGGAACAATGACGGAGAGTCATGTGCTCTTAATGCTAGTGTGCAGTTTTGATTGGTGTCCGGATTGCATGGGTTTGATAATTAACCCAGTGTTTTAAGAAGCGATAAAACATGTTGAAAGAAAATGTAATTTTTTACGCGTAATGTGCATTTCCAAATGGATTAATGTCTCATCAGCAATGGATGAAATTTGATCTTTAGCAGTGTTTGGCTTTTGCGCTTTCCTGATTGAAATTTTTGACGAATCTGATATTATTACATTAACCGTGGTATATCATCATGAAAGTATACTTTTTGCGGATTTAGATCGCATTTTTCTTTACGGAACGAGAAAATTATAGCTTCCTCTTATCATGGTTTTATGCTAAATGACATACGATGGGGGGCGAAAGCTATTTTAGATTGTCTATTAAACTTCAAGAATGATATCACTTGCTTTGTCGTTCACTCTCACTTTTTAAAGGCGGATATCAGTTCATTCTTGATTGACGGAAAATAGTAAAAATGTAGCCTCTGAAGTGGTTGCCTCGCATCGTTTTCCCTACGCACTGTGAAGTTCTCAAAACTTGTACATTTACGGTGGAGCGATCCATTTTTGTCTTGGTTTGGGCGCTTTATTTACTTAAATTGTGGACAAGAGGAAAACATCCAGGGTGGGAAATGTCTCAAATATTACTTGTTGAACACCCGTGACTACAACATGAAGCAATTCGGGAATGAGAAATTTGAACAGTAAAGAGGTTGCCGACCGGAAATTATTTTGGATGCAAGCGGAAAAATTAAATTCATACAAGACTACCTCATAAGTGAATCTCGTTTTGTGTGCCACTCAAAATGAAAAGCATATTTTGATTTTGGACCGACAGTACTTCTTATTTGGAACTGAAAGCAAAACTATTACAGCACTTTAGCTTGTGACAAAAAGTACGGATTGAATTGTCTGTGACAGATCGGAAAGCAGACTGAGTTAATGTCCACAGATTCCTGCTCGGGGCACCTACCTCTAGGGCACAACAAACTTTATTCTCCGTTTGGCTAGTAAAATAACAAAAACTTGACATACCATCGACATCTTATTGACCCCGGGGCTTGTGCAGACTTATGTTCTTATTCCCACGGATGAGGCCCAGAGGCACAGTAGAATTTCGCTGAAATTTTACCAAATAAAACAAGGACATTTCCATTGATTTTTTATGTTTGCGCTATCTATTTAGAATAAAGCTACATGGCAAGAAGATACTTAATCGCTTCAATGACGGTAAAAGAAGTAGTCTGTTTAGGAAAAGTTTGCTGACAGATAGTATGATTCAGTTATGTTTTTAACTACCTGTCGACTTGTCATCATGACCGGTGTTTTGTGCATACCCACAGCCAGACTGTCTCGCTGGGCGCTGATTTCAGGGACAGGTGACGGTTGTAAAATGGATCGAGGTGGTCAGTCGAAGACGTGAGTAAGAAGTATGGAAGCCTTAACCAGTGGATTGGCTGGTGTATATGCAATGAGACTATCGAGTTGGAGTGCACGATAACCCTGAAGTGATGGTTGGAGATGACAGTTGATATGGTTCAGTGCCGCAGTCAGTGGCGTTCTTCCATTCGCAAACTTTCTTCTTCTGTACGGTTCTTCAGCTTACTATTTTGCAGTCGATCTTTCATTATCCCCCGTTCCATTTTCTGTTTGAGATGCTGTTTTGAGGAAACAATCACAACCAGAGCACGTTAGTATAAGGTTATTTAAAGTGAACTGAACTGAAATCATGTGATAAATTTCTGAATTCATGTCAAATGAACCAAGCGAATAGGATCATAGCTACTTCCTGCCTAGCTCTCAGCTGGGAGATGTGCACATACTGTTGATAATTCCCATCAGTTTAAGAGATATAGGGCACAGCGGGCTTTAGAGATGAACTGATTGTCACTGGTGCACTGTTAATTGCTTCATAATGAAACTTATAATTCTACCTTGCTTCTTGCAAATTCCTTTGGCAGGACAAGTTTTATTCGTTATCGCACTATAATTGCATGACACAAGTCTCTCCATCCAGAATTCGAACCTAAGTGATGCATACACAGTGCGCAAGTTAATTACTTGTTGCAGGACAACATAAGTTTTATAACTAGTTGCTGTCTTATCTTGTAGAACTTGTTATATGCACTCGTAATGAATATCTTCAGATTCACTTGTTAAAATTTAAGCTACTCTGCGCAAAATTGCTTTGTTCTCTTCTCCTGTACTAGTGAAAATCAAATGACCGGCGGGAGACTAACCAAATCGCAAACATGATATCAGAATATTCTAGTTTCCCGTAGGGTGGCAGTTAAGATGTCCCTGCAATTGTTGTGCATCTTTCAATGCGTAAGGTTTTCAATGTATTGGCCCGGTTATTCAGGCTGACATACCCAACTAGTTTCCAAATTGGAATTTTTTCTTAGCCGGTTTAAACATTCCCGTTCTTGAATCGGATCCGCTAAGTTTAGCGGTCAGCGGACGAACGAAAACCTTGCTATTTGTAGTATGCGGATCATTTCCGATGTTCCCGTGAAGTATCTATTCACAAAGCAAAATGCCCTCTGTCAAAACAACGAAACCTAAATTTATTTTCCATTGAAAATTAAAAGCCGAGAAACAAGCGCGCATTTAGCTATTCGTAGTAATTTAACTTCATTGCAATAAATCAACTAACTTTAAAAAAGTAGACCAAACCGAACTATGGTGATTGGTAAAGAGTTCATTGGTAACGATCCTCAAAACCTCTCTGGTCTCGAACCTGGTTTGAAAAAGAACGAGTTCGTCCTCCATATCAAAAAGAATTTTTGGAGAGATCAGACATTTCTTTTAAGGGAGATTTCAGATAAACAAGCTTGTATTGCCTTTCATTTAAGTGCAATCAGCTTCGTTAGCGGATTGCAAATTAGTTGTTGATCATCATCCGATGGACTGAAGACTAACTTGCCGGCGTGGATAGCTGGGCATTAGATTTCACACGGAATACTGACATTCAACAAATCCGTGAGAGGTCATAAAAGCACTGTACATCCGTTTCATTCTTGTCCTGGATCATCAACAGTGCGTATTTACCGCCCCAAATTGTGAAGCGAGCTCGGTCCAAACGATCTTTTGGGTCGAGCTAAGAAAATTGTAGTCATACTCAAATTGTCTCCATGGCGAAGCTGGTTGCCCTGTCAGCAGCCTGTAACTGCCCATAAGCAAGGACGCCTAGTTGTCATGTTATTTGCTAAAGTTCAGTAAATCGTTAACAGCCAATCGTTATAGGGGTCGCAGGCTTTGGCATTCGGTCTACAGACGTTCGTCCAAGTTTGCATTTCCACACAAAAATCAAGTCAAGCCAAACTCGATAGATAAGGACACGTCATTCACTGAAGTAAACCCATCAGTCTGTAACTGTGCGGACTGATGTGCTTGTCAGATGTGGAAAATTCACAGAGTGATGTACTGACTGTTTGAAACTATATTCTCGTATCTCACGGAAAAGTCTACCGTTCCATAAGACTGATTTGTCTTAGCCAACAGTCAAACTGACTACTTCACATTTTCGATGCAGTGCGCATCTCAGTTCTAGTCCAATGTAATCTAGCCTAAACATGATAGGAACACAGTACCGCTAAAATTAATCATCTCAACAGCGCAGTTGGTTCATGTAGAATGTCTGCTGTTCTTAGCGCCGATGAAGACGGCAGCGGGTATCTGGAGTAGAAGAAATTAATGAACACTACATCGCTTTGCAGTCTGAAACGTCCACATACCAGGAAGTGGCAATCTAATTGTAAGTCAGTTAAATCGGATAAGCATTGCTAGCTTAAATGATGGGTTGAGTAGTTTGTCGTTTCACACACAATAAGCAGTTAGTAAGGAAGAATTATTGCTTTATTCTGCTTCAAATGAACGTGTATGCTGTGTTCAACTGGGCCAAGGTTTCCTCTACAAAATTTCAGATGCGATTACATCTGGTTATTGGGTATACGGAAAATACGCGAGGTTGTCAAGAGATTTTTGGCGACAAACTAAATTTATTAATAATGTTAAATTATATCTATTTGGTCCTGGATGAGACAAGTTAATGAGGATAGTTCTACTTGCTTTTGTTCAGTTGCTTCCATCTAATTCACGTATTGAAATGGGGCTTAAATATAAAAGTCGACACTCACTCATCGATAAGTTACTGACTTAGAGTATAACCAAAATTATGGAAAGACTGTGTGCAGCTTCTGCCCCCTCGCGTGCAACAGATTTACCCTGCAATAATCCCACTAAATCACGCATATCGGAGTTTTTACCTACTCCACTAATATCTATTACATTCCTTGTTTTTATAAAATACGATTACTTTACTCGGTTTGATTTATTTCATCCATGCAGATACGATAGGTTCTAATACTTTTCTTCTGATAATATCTCCTTTGCTAACATTTATTTAGATAGCAGAATGCGTATTGCGTCATGTAATTCGGATACTAATGGGGTTACTATTTTTTAACGAAAATTTTAAAAAGAATAAGTGCAACGTTTGTCGCAAGTTCACGTGACAGTTCATAATCCTGAGGCTAATTCCGGTGATCAACCACTAGAGAAAACATTAACTTTTTCTTCTTACGTACAAGAATTGCTCCATGAAAGCCGGACGCACAGTCTGTTTATTGTAGTTCCAGTTTCGTCTACTTCTAATGATAAACATACTACTTGGCTTCCAAAACAGAGCAGTATCAGTTCCTGTCAGATCATGGTGGATGATTAGCTGAGCGAAGAGGAGAAGGAGGACAGAGGAAATGCAAGATGGTACTGTTTTAATTCTAGTTTGGGTGGCTTCCAGCAAGGTATATTCACTCAGTGATTCGTGAAATTCAATTCACCGGAAGGTGGAATCCATGACAATCGAGTCAGATTTGCTTTGTTAAGCGGACGTTTTATTTACTATCACACGTTTCGCTACTCGTTAATCGGAAAATTTTAGATTAAGTGACAGCTTGGCAATTATTAGTAGAGTGATTGAATCCTAATCATTCAGTTAGTCAGTCAAAAAAGTCAATCAATCAACCATGGAAGTCACTCAGTTGGTCATCACATTTTCCGGGTCAGCCAACAAATCGGTCAGTCAACCACCAGCCATAGCAATGGTGCTTTCGGTCTGCTCAACGAACCCGCAGATTCTGGACCGTCTTCCTCGTCAAAGACGATCTTTTGTCTTGAAATTTACGTTGGTATGCAAAAGTTTAGTCAGTATTTGTCGTAATCAAATACTACTTTGCTCTGGGATGTCGTTTGTAAGATTTTACACAAACAAAAGGGACTACAAGCAGGTAAATGACTACCACGTACTCACACGCATGCGGGTGTGTGAGCGCGTGCGTGTGCGTGTGTGAGTATAGGTAGCTACGCGTAATTATTTCCTAACTCAAGGTTGAAGGTGCGATATAATATGTTGTGATTATCTGGTGGATTCGTGAATGGGAAAACGTGCAAACCAGCTCTCATCCACGACGATCACGAGTAGAAAACTTGGTAGCAGCAACTGCTAGCACATGAATATATCATGCGTACGAGGAGCAATTTTTCGTCAATGCTACTGACCTAGGCTTATCCACTGGAGTCATGTGGTGTTCATCAAGAGACAAACGAAATGATTTACCAATAACTGGGCTATGCTTTTAGCAAAATGGTAGATAATGCATTGCAAAGTCAGCTCAGATGGACGTCAACAATGAAGGTCTCTAAATAGATCAACTTCTGTAGTCGTTTCCATTATCAATCATGTTACCATCAGACATTGTAAGCATTCATTCCATTATTGATTAAGCAAGCAAGGGAAGAAAATTATGGACAGTGCACTGCGTGATGAACGGGGTAGAAAACTATTTTAAGCTGATTAAGAAATGAATATGGGCATCTGGGATTGCACTTCGAGCACGGTGGTGTGGAACTTTATGATCTTAATGAGCAGCAACTACATATATATTTATACATGCATATTATGCATATATATACATATATATACATACACATGAACAACTGTCAAATTCTGGATAGCTCGAATTGCGCTTGCAAAAGAACAATTATGCCATTAACAACCTAATGGACGTGCAAGACAAAATGTACACTCATAACTCCTAAATAAGGAAGGAGCTCGAATACTACTAGCTTGGGGCACAGTGGAACGGTTCTTTAAAAGAAACAGAAAATTTATGAACAAGAAAATGCTGACCACGTGATCGCGAAGAGTGGTAGTGTAAATCAATAGCAGGTCTGTCATCTGCACCAAAATCACCGTGGCCTAAAATCATATTCAAACATTGCAGAATTTTCAATAATCCAAACGGGTATGAGTGCACAGTTCATCTACCTCGCTCCTTGTCCATAGTTGAACCAGAAATATTTCATTTAACGTTACTGATTTGAGATGTCCGGGGAAGCAAATTGACATAATTTTCAAATGAAGAAAAGTATATGAAGCCCACAATTCTGAGAAATCGGCCCACAATGTCATGTTTGTGCAGAAATAAAAAAAGCCAATTGACACCCGACTCAACGTCTCTAGTTGTCGGCTTATAAAAGGTGGTTAAAATTTTGATTATTCGGCGACAAGTATCACCTCTTATTTATGCAGTCCCTGTTCGGCCAAGCTGTCGCAGACAGAAAAATACTCAACTAGACTTATCCGGTTAAGGACGACCATTCATTTACGTGAAGTGGAAAAGTAGATTTGATAAGGCATTCAACCATCATACAAGGTATCAAGGCTCAACGAACATAGTGAACATCTTGGAAGCGCGAATTGAATGGTTCAATCGTTTCGTATGACCACAAATTGAAGAAGTGCTTACCCCATCGGGGTGTAAAACTACTTACCTGTACCGCCTGCGTTCTACCATTTAAGTTCAGGAAGCTACGTGGAAGTACGTCCAGAGATTTCACTTGAAAACACTTGGTAATGGGACCAAATTGCCTTGGTACGAGGTATTTGCCACAATGAACGTTGCTGTAGTTTAACCGTTTTAGTCGGATAGGTTTTAATCAAATATCGGGATAGCCATTGCAAAGTACTGGATATTTTAATGACTTAACCGTTACAGTTTTTCGGTCATTAAATCTCTACTTCAGATAGAATTTTGCAATAGATGAATGCGGGTGAAAAGATACATTTTTAGGACTAATCCGTAAATTCCTGCTCAGTGAATTACATCGTGATTACTAAGATAGTCACCGTAATCGCATTTTGCGCCAATCGTTCTTCCTTTTAACCGGACGTTTTTAAGCCCACATCACCATGGCAACAACCAAGGGGGTTACTCCCCTAAAGCATAGTTGCAACGTAGTAAGTTCATCAACCATTTGCATCACCCGATCCCCAATTCTTCATGGGTCTAATTTAGCCCTGTGTTGGTGTAGAACATTAGGAACTATCACAGTGATCAAAGCGAGTGAATGTGACCGGTCAGAAATAGACTATCATTAGAACTAATTAGTCTTTAGTTCATAACTGAAGTTCGTTATGACAAGCAAATTAATGTTGGGGTTGATCGAAGGCCAATTAGGGAGACAACTCCTTTTATTCTCTCCCCCTTGGCCTGATTACACTGGACTATCTTCTAATCTAACGTCCCAAATAAGCTAGATGCCGAATAAAAACACTGGCTAACTTTTGGCATGTTGCTCACCATCTTTCAGACACCGCATTATGTGTGGAGTGGTTATCGCGCTTCATGATTCGAATCTGTGTGTACCGTTTCGGTTGTGGTTTATCTGGTTAAGTCCGTTTCCAATGCACTGTTGTTTGACATCGCGTAATTAGAATAAACATGGGTTTGTGTTGCGTTCCGAAAACGATAGTCGGTGACGATATTCTCCCTAGGCTGACACAATTGCTTACGTGGCCACTGATTCCGCATGTCATAATGACTAAATGCTTTGACAACCGTAAGGCCATAGCAGTTATGAAATGAAATATCTGGGTTTTATCGAGAAAAACAGCCAGATGTGCGGAGTCTAGAACTAGGTGCTACTCTGTCTTCTTCTTCATAAACCTATCAAAATTATTTGAAAAAGACAGGTTCATTGTGACTTTCGTGTTAAAGAGAAGGGTTGAAAAGCAATAACAGAACTGACCAATTTTCCCTGGTTTCATAATTTTCTTTCTCTTTACGTTCTGCTGTTTTTATTGACAAATCGAAAATTGGGATCATTGCCCGAAAGACGATCGTGACGTACTGAGGGTCGGCAAATGAAAGATTGTCCGGCCTTCAGCTTGAAATGCCACGATTTCGACTACTCGACCACCACCGATCATTAACTATCTCCACTTTTCGGTCGAATTCCCAACTTTCATACGAACAAAGATACTATTTGAATTAAGGAGTGCTTAAATGAAATTGAATTTCTGTGACAAGCCGGCTTGGATTCTCGGCGTAAACTGTATCCTATGAAGCACACTGTGATAGTTCTATCGCCAAACGAACCTTTTGTGAAACTTTTCACCCTCGCGATAACTAATAGCCCCAGGCAGTTCACGCCATTGTCTTTTATGAATATTTGCTCTAGTTGACATTGAAATTCCCCCAATGGGTTAATATTACACGTGGTCACAGAGAACAAATAGGTGTACCAATGGCAAACTGGAACTTTTAGTCCTAACGGCATCTATTCATTCAGGCAAAGTTTGTCCCTGAATAGTTTTGATTAGTTGCTTCTGAATTCGTTTCCCCTCCATCCATGAGTCTAAAGCCCACTTATCAACGTTATGTTCATTTGATTATTACCAAGCAAGAAATAGTTGTCAAAAGTGTTAGTCCGGAATGTTTCTAATGACTTTCAGACAGAATCCAGTAACTGTCAGAAGTGAGAATTACAGTCGAGGTGATTTGGACATTCCAAATACTCATTTGATTGACAGGTATCTTGTACAACCGGAAATGTAGGCAGTAATGCTTGAATTATATGAAGACAGGGAAAAAACAAACGAGTTGTGAAATGTACCTCATGAAGACGCAATTAGGCAATCCTCCGCTTTGTTTACTATCCCTAATGACAATCCAATCATACTCACCGAACGTCTGGTTACGCTCACGATTTGTCGCTTAGTCAGCCTATTTCCGCCCAAATGGACCAAGCACATCTACATCTTACGATAGACAAACCAGACTGATGTTCACGCATGCATGTAGTTGTGAGGAGATGCACGCAGAACCCCGTCATCGTGCACGTCCTGCTGATTCCCGAAATTAATTCACATTTCGCTGAATACACAGGACAACTAAGTAAGCGAGGCAAAGGGCAAGATCCATGTTTATTGCGTACCGTAATTGCCTATTGAACACTTCAAACTGTTGTGAAATGAAGTACTTGCAATTTTATATTGTTATTCTGTACATCCTTTGGTATATCTATTTGAAAACACGGTTCATTTGCTGTAGATTTTTATTGCTCGAGTGAATTCTTGCAGTTAATCTTTTTTTGATCACAAAGAATTGAATAAAATTTATTATTCAGTCGGGGTGAATGAGGTAGACTAGATTTATTTTTGCATCTTGCCAAAATTCCTTCGTCAATCGAGTACACGTTAGCACTAATGGCAAGACTTAATGATGGAAATGCAAAGGAACTTTTCCCATTAATTTTTTGTCTACCGATTGCGGCTCTGTAAATCACTCGCCAAGAACGGTCGTTTAGAATCAAACGGAAGTTCATTCATTAGAGAAACTGCTTATTACGCCCGAAATGCTCTATTTCGAATGAGCTGAGGCGAACATGTTATCCGTTGTTTAAGGTCTGCCTGACAGCATTCACCCGTAAAGCCATGCTCACCTGCAGCTGACTGCTGATAATTTGTTTTAAGTGGTCCTATTCCCCATTTACTGTTACGTTTTTAGTCGGAAACCGACAGTTCGTGAAGAGTGTCTTGCCATATATTTGCAGTTCGACCTAAATGATGATCATGGTGGCAATCGCTCCTCCCTCGCGTAACACAGAACTAACCTGCAATAATCCTACCAAATCACACATATCGGAGTTTTTACCTACTCCACTAATATCTATTACATTCCTTGTTTTTATAAAATACGATCACTTTACTCGGTTTGATTTATTTCATCCATGCAGACACGATAGGTTCTAATACTTTTCTTTTGATAATATCTCCTTTGCTAACATTTATTTAGATAGCAGATTGCGTATTACGTCATGTGATTAGGACATTGACGAGGTTTCACTTCACACATTCAACTCCACTCAAAATAGATGCACCTTAACTTAAATGATAAGTTAAGGGAATTTGCTTACCAATCAAAATGTTTAGTAATGGTAACTACAACAAGTGTTTGTGCACTGGGAACACTTCGGCGATTAGACTACCATTCAAAATCTGGGTAGAATCCATGGTTTGCATTTTGTACTCGAGTTATCTCAGACGATGCTCTTTAGCTTGGTATAGCCCATCAGCATCACAATGGTCTGTCGTGTGCCTGCACGGACGTTGGTTCTGCTATAAGATACTGCAATTATTTGCAAGAAAAAGCTTTTCCATTGAATATGTGTTCATGGTACGAGATGCAGTTCACCAAGCAAAACGTTCTGGATTTAGTTCAGCTTGAACACTACGCGTCTTTTCAGTAATTGAATGTCAAGTGCATTTATTCGCTCAAAATGTTTCGGTGAATCACCAGTCCATACGAATGCAAATTTACACCCAGAGGAACGAGGCCCCTAGTCTACTTTCACCATACATTAAGAATAAGACATGCCATCGCATTTTGTGTTGAGATTACCGAATGAAAGCAACAAATCTGACGAAATGAGTTAATTTTCGATCGCTTATTAAGTTTGAGCAATTCGAACATGGAAAATTGGTCGCTAAGCTTGATGTTTAGGTCGCAAACGTTTCACCAGAAGTCGAATTGACTGATTACGTCACCCCAAGTTCATCGATCCGAACCCCATGAAAACCAACAACTTGAGCTACCGTCAACTCAAATTTTCCAACCCACTAATAACAAAGCCTTCGTCGTACTTAGGCTACTTGCAGAGAAGTCATCTATCAGTAGGGGTCGATCGCTCTGAGCTAGCGGACAGTAACCGTGCATAGGTGCAACATGTGGTCAGGTTCAACATAACCGTTCAGAGCCTTCCCGGTAGCGTAATGGCTAAGGCGTTCGACTCAGAATCGTTCGTCCTTGTTCGGGTTCGCGTCCCATTTCGAGTGCGGTGGATATGAACTGCTGATGATTCTTAACAAGCTGGATGAAACAGCTGTTCAGTGCTTCCATAGTTTCTTTATGGTCAGTTGAGCGATGATATCACATGGTGAATTATTTCACGAAAACAAGTGAAACGCAATTACGAATTTTCATGCAGGTTAATTTGTGTCAGACTTCACCTGTATCGGCTACGCGAAACTCATGTTACCGGTCAAATATCCATGTATGCATATGCGAACGCACACGCACGCACATACACATACGTACAACTGAGCGTACACATACAGGTTTTACGCTTTTGCTTTGTCCTGTTTCAAAGCTAAGGGTCATATGGACCAATGTTGGACGGTTTATTGTCCACACTCGCAAATTTTGCTTTATCTACGTGTATATCACACGTTCAGTTGAGGAAAGTTGCGGTTTCGTTGTCGCTCGCCTGCCGTTAATGATTCTCTCGTAGCCGAATTCATTGAAAAAAGACAGCAAAAAAGAATGGAACCGTGTGGCTGAATAATTTATGCCACTCTGGTCCGAACACTTATACTCACTTTTATGATTGTGGAAGCAAAAGCGAAAACAATGCGAGGAAATTCATCATCATGTATACACGACACGGAAATTAGATGCAGTTAATATAAAATAAGAAATCCGAATGTTCACTAGCTTTGTATTTCTAATCGAGTGCATGCATAAGCCGAAAAATCGAATGAAAAACTTATGTAGCGCAATTGTCCGTGGTACTGATGTGAACTACACCCAAATAAAACTTTGATTACATCACAGTATTTGACTAAACGTTACTATTGTTATGAACATCTCGACTGTACGATTTCAGTGCCTCTGTAACCAATAAATGCCAAAGAACTATCGTTGCACAGCTGTTTGACCCCTCTGGTCAGGGCCTAGTACTACCCACCGGGAATGACTGGGTATAACACTCAGGATGAACGGTTGTTTGTTGACAGAGGTAGTCATTAGTCTATTCGAGTTAAATCACCACTTCTGAAATTCTTCGCTACTTTTCATGACGTCAGATTGTTCAAAAGAAGCAAACGCTGCATTATCAGGAGTTAAAGCATTAGTAAAAATTAAGGTGTCCAGTTTATCTGCCTCCGATAGCCCAATAATCTTTCAATACATACGATCTGGACCGAAACTAGCACCCAAATCAGGAGTTTGTAAGTATAAGTCACACACACATACTATGTTAATGACCAACGTTCATAGCGAACAGGGATAATAAGAAAATTAAGACTGAATTGCTCGAGATGAAATCGGACTTTATTAGGGTTGGCGGAATCCGAATTCGTCGATTCGAAATCTGTCCCGGTGCATCCCATTTTCTTTCCCCAATTTGCCCCCATCCACCGCGGTGTGATTAGCCGCTGAATGCGAAGCTAGTTTTGCTTTTTATTCCCGACAAAGGTAAACTCGGCACGAATAAACGATTGCTCTTTTAATTAATGAATTGTTTAGAGAAAAATGAGCGCTACAAGCAGCTAAGTCGCACACCGTCTAATCAAATTACTTGTTTACAAACGTGAATTACTATTATTCGGGGGAAATTTTGAGCATCCATCACAAATTCTTTCTCGTGAAATACAGCTTAATCCGAAATTCCCAGCCTCATTTGACGATCCGGCCAAGAAACGCTGCTGCAAAGCAAACAAAAGTGTGACATACAGCAGTTTACATGGAGTGCATAGAGAAAGATATTAACTGCGTCAAAGCGGATTGATGGTGAAATATTGAACAACCCAGCAAAATTAACCAGTACTGACATTATGCCGAAGTATGAACGCGACATCCACGGGTTAGGTTTTTTACGTTTACCGTCCACAAGCTCACAGGACTCTGTCAAGAGCGAACAAAAGCGACGTCACTCCAGCAGGATTTTGAGACTGCTGTTGAAAGTGTTTATCCCTGAACTTTCACTGTTAAAATACTCCTTAGTCCAGTAACCGTTTTTTACGTCGTAGCTATTACCAACCGGTATGTGTTCCGTTTTTAGATAAAGTACTGGCATGTATGGCAATGCAGATGTGCTAGGGTGATAGTCTTTACATGCAAATCTCTGAGTGTTTCATTCGGCTGCTTTCAATAAGAACGAGTAAAGTCACTGTTGTCGGAACTATTGTAGGTAGCACAATGATCATACCAGTCACGAGTGGGTCTATACTTAAATTTTCCTATCGGTATATGTTTGCTTCCGGAGAAATTTTCTTCATCGATCCGTATGGGAAACATACCACTGAAAAGAAAACCAATACTTTCGGGCCGTGTGTTCCTTTTCTGAGGGTTAACCTTGACTGACCGACGAAAATCCTCCGACAAACCACCACGTGATTCCTAAATGGACTTATCATCCGTTCAAGCTCCTAACGATTCAAATGAGTTTCTAGTAAGACAGACGTCCATGAAACCGTTAAAAAACTAAGCAAAAAATACGGCAGAGAGGGCAGGGTTACGAAGGACATCTAGAATATATGGACGGTGAAAAATGAAATTGCCGAAAGTCAGAAGGAGATAATTAGAGAGAGAGAGAGAATCAACAAGATAGACATTGAATGATGACAGATAGACGGAAATCAGCGAATGAACAGAAAGCCAGAGATATAGATAGACAGATAGGTAGATAGACAGATAAGTAGGTAGGTAGATAGATAGATAGATGAAAAGAT
>LUCM01000819.1:158633-180682 GCA_008360955.1 Fasciolopsis buskii | reverse complement strand
CAATATAGATGGATTTATTCAATATACACAAACTTGACAGCGAGATACTATATATAATATAATATATATATATATACTTATATATATAGAAATACAGATAGATACATATCCTCCACAGCTGAATACCAATAAGAACCTGGACAGTATAACAGATGGATTCTTTGGCGAACATGTTTGTAGGCGGTAATTAGAGTGGGCTTATTTTGTTATACCCCAATCTTTATATCCTTCTGGTATTTAGCTGGATCATTCACGTTCAAACAGCCAAATCCAACCACTGTCACCTCGTGCACATCAGTGAACTGCGATTCAGTTAATGTCAGCATCAATTCCACTAAAATACTTGCAGCATTTGCTTGTGGTCGAGTAGCCGTGATTGTTACCAAGTAACCGTTCTGCTTCACTCCCCGAATCAGCTCGAAAATTGGCGTCAGCATTCATCAGCCGCTTTATTTTCGTCGTACATCAACAATATGCTTTGGCATCGAGCCCAGATTTCTACACGAATCTTGATAGAATGGTTTTCAGTTGACCCAGATAGGGGGGCAACCTCGTTGAAAAAGTTCTAACTTTTACAGGACGTTGTCTGCATGGAATGTCGCCTAAAATTAGTTTGATCAGATAGGACTACGAAGGAGATGCTGAGAGAACAATAATATAAGGGTATATTTAGTTGATTAAATAATCGAAAGAATGAAAATTTGTGGGAACCACGAACGAATAAGGTGTTTCATCAGTTTACCTGTCGGTCGGGTAAGATGAAGACTGCATAATAGCCGGGTGATAGAAGTCTTTGACAATGATTAACTAGTTGCACATGAAATAGAAGAGCAAACTTTTCAGGAATGGGAACATTCGATGCAATTTCCAAAGAAAAATAACAATGTTACCGGCAGAAAACAAAAGCAAAGCGATGGCTGCAGGGAAAACTCGTGATTGTAAGCCCGAAGCTAGTAGTATGGTCGTTGAACAGACTTGCAGTGAACTTGAACGATAAAGGAAAGGCCAGCATGCGAAATTCAGGGCAAAGCCACAAAACCCACTTGCCACTGTTCATGACGAACTGGTGTGCTCAGGTTCAAAAGCCTCTGAGGCAAGCTGAAAAATCAGTTTTGCAATAAACAACATACGCAGGATGACAACAGGCAGAGATAAAATAGGGAGCATTTTGAGCTCGGTGACTGAAATTCTCAGCTTTCGTGGTATTATTACTTCTAGTGGAAACATGCTAACCATTTTCAAGTGCAATACTAGTCACATGTTGAGCCCTCCGCGAAATTTAAATAGAACAATTATTAATTAAACCGGTAAAATCCATCTGACAAATGCAATAGCGCAGTGTGATCATTATGCCTTCTACAGTTTATTGCAAAATGAGTCTGTTAATGACAATTTAGAATGACCTTTCTTTCTCACATTCTCTAGAATGAACCTGAAACACAAACAGTTTGGTCAAAATCTGTCTTTTTTGCCCAATTTGGTAGGAATGCACCTCTGTTCCAGTCGTTTTTATNACAGACGTCCATGAAACCGTTAAAAAACTAAGCAAAAAATACGGCAGAGAGGGCAGGGTTACGAAGGACATCTAGAATATATGGACGGTGAAAAATGAAATTGCCGAAAGTCAGAAGGAGATAATTAGAGAGAGAGAGAGAATCAACAAGATAGACATTGAATGATGACAGATAGACGGAAATCAGCGAATGAACAGAAAGCCAGAGATATAGATAGACAGATAGGTAGATAGACAGATAAGTAGGTAGGTAGATAGATAGATAGATGAAAAGATAGATGGATTTATTAATATACACAAATTGACAGCGAGTTATATATATATATATATATATATATATATATATATAGAAATAGATAGATATATATCTAGCTGAATCAATAAAGAAATGGACAGATAAACAGATGGATTTTTGGCGAAACATGTTTGTAGGTAATTAGATGTGGGCTTATTTTGTATACCCAATCCCTGATATTTTCTTTATTTTTTGACACATTTCTTTTATATCCTTCTGGTATTTAGCTGGATCATTCACGTTCAAACAGCCAAATCCAACCACTGTCACCTCGTGCACATCAGTGAACTGCGATTCAGTTAATGTCAGCATCAATTCCACTAAAATACTTGCAGCATTTGCTTGTGGTCGAGTAGCCGTGATTGTTACCAAGTAACCGTTCTGCTTCACTCCCCGAATCAGCTCGAAAATTGGCGTCAGCATTCATCAGCCGCTTTATTTTCGTCGTACATCAACAATATGCTTTGGCATCGAGCCCAGATTTCTACACGAATCTTGATATAATGGTTTTCAGTTGACCCAGATAGGGGGCAACCTCGTTGGAAAAGTTCTAACTTTTACAGTTAATTGCAAAATGAGTCTGTTAATGACAATTTAGAATGACCTTTCTTTCTCACATTCTCTAGAATGAACCTGAAACACAAACAGTTTGGTCAAAATCTGTCTTTTTTGCCCAATTTGGTAGGAATGCACCTCTGTTCCAGTCGTTTTTATCCTCAATTCAAACAAAAAATAACTTTTACGCTTGTTCACATCTTTGGATGTCATAGCGACAAAATATTTCAGACGAGGAATTCATGCTGACGACAGTGCCCACTAAACAAGTTTAGCAGTCGTGTACCAGTTCACGTCACTCCATTTTATGCCTAATAGCTGGCAGATTTTCTGGGTGAAACCATTTGGTTACAATTGCCTAGAAAATTCCATTCACTGTAGCCAGGAAAACTATCTGTTGGGAAACAAGTTCAGATTCCGTGAATCATAATCTCGGCATTGCATCAAACTGTCTTATGTAATCAACTCCTTTCTCGGAAAATGTTCCGGAGACCCCGGCATTCGGTTACAACTGATATAACGCAAGAAATAAATTTCAAAAAGAACATTATCATATGACATGTATACATATATACAATCTTTTAGTACCTTTGCTAAATTACCCGGAAAATTTCTTAACACGATAACACTGGGTTTTGTCGACAACTGGAAAACATAGATATTTAACCCGTTTTTTATCGGTGTTTTGTCGGACAAATTATCTGCATTCTTTTTTTACGCAGAATGCCGTGATCGGATGCTGACGTAAGCGTAGAAACGTTTCTTTTCTACCCCTCCTTCAGTCTAGTTTGATAAGCCATTTACGAGGGATACAATTGGTAAGTGAGAAACGATCTTTGGGAAAAACTAGTTTCTTTCACGGTTTTGCCAAACTTTCCGGTTTATCTTCAAAATATATCTTTCACGCTCCAGAATGACACTGTAACTGGACACCAGCTGGATCACTCGGATCCGAGAGAGAGAAGAACGAACTGGTGAAATAAACGCTATTGCGATGATCATTCACATTCACCCCGGAATCAGGACAAAGTGATCTTTCTAGTTAGGGATAAATAGCGAAATCCGGTGTAGCTTTCTTGATTATTAATCGCCTTCTTTTCACGATCTAGAACTCAAATTTCTAACTCAGTTCCCGAGAGCGAAAACTGCGATCTGTTTCAAATTTGCCAATAGGCATATTCACTGGTCACCGTTAGATGACTCGACTTGGCCAACCAGATGTGTTGAGTCGCATACAACGATATGTTACTTTTCAAGGATTATTTCTATCCCAATTCAGCTAGATTGTTTCAACCAAAAAAGACGAAACTGTGCAGAGTAGTACCTTTTTAACGAGTCCAGCCCCAAAGATTAGAACTGTTTTCGTTCCCCAAATTGTTATTTTTGTAAATGTCACTTTAGACAATTAATTATGCGTATTTTCCTCGAAGGTTCTCTTATAAATTCGATAATCCAACCGAATTACAGTGCTAATCTTCGGCCAGCCGCCGTATAACGATATCTACTGATAGATTAAAAGTGTTCAGTTATGAATGAAAATAGGATTGACATTTGTATTACTAACAGTAACATAAAAATACTTTTATTATGCTATTTTAGTAAGAGTATGTCTAATCAAGCTCCACTTTCTTCACATGGTCAATAATCCTCACGTTATACTAGTCAGCAAATCATTGAAAAGGCGATCCAGTTATAATTACCATTTATAATAATATGCAAACATACTGAATCTTCGACTATTCATTGTTAATCCGGTCAAAGCATAACACCGCTTTGTTGAAATCAACTTGGTTATCCAATGCAGTGGACTGTACACTCTGGTTGTCCGATGTCTGACTCGACTTGGCTCGATTAGACTTGTAAAGAAAGCTTTTGGCAAAGTTAAACACGGCCTAAAGAAAAAGGGTTAGTGAGCAGCAAATCCTACTGAGAACGTTGTGGCCGAGTCAGAAGAACTACACAGGAGAAACTACGTGATGCACAATTTTTCTACTGCATACTTCGAATCTCTTCTCGCTTATTAAAACAAATTTCATAATTGATTGCCCACCGGATTCTTATACCCTAACATATTTTAGATTTCGTCTTTTCTCTTTCCGTCTTAAATGGGAACTGCAATGAGTGAAATGTCTTGAGCACTTCTGTCACATGACAAGAGAAACCGGCACATTCCAAATTAGTACTCCGTCCCACAGTCATCCGGACATAGCCTTGCCAGAGAGAAAAAACTGCATTTCGTGACCTTGCAGAACCTTCAAATTCTGCCGTGTGGAGTTGGAAAATGACGTTTTCCTAAACCGTCGAACGCAATTTTTCTTCTGCCCGGTTGTAACTAGCGCTGTCTCGCTTTCCGGTACTCCTTCTTGAAGTATTAGTAGTAGTTAAATGTTTATGGCGAATTTTCATGCCTTTTTATCTCCGGCATTCGGGCTAACAGTGAAGGCAGTTCGGGTACCAATTTATTATCGCATGTTTCACCGTTTGCGCAAATTGTCTAAAAACTTCCTAGATTAGAAATGCCGAGGAATTTTGAAATCGGTAGCCAAATTAGGGCCTAGGTTTATTGTGCCAGTGCACAACGGGAGTGTAAAGTGTGGTGTGTGAAAACTTGCCTACACGTGTAAGAATATCATTTTGTAAAGGTTCACTTAAGTCTTCAACAATAGACCGTTTGACCTAACATTTACTGGGGGGAAAAGTGTGTATATTAGTTTCAACGAACTGGTTTCTTCCAGACCTGCACAGATTTGAATTCCAATCTTCTAGATAAGGTTTTCAAAATTGGAAACTTCGACGCAAAACGTCACCAGAATTTCGCTCAGAGCACACAAAGAGAGCTGAAAGTCAAACTGTTATTGAAGGGGACTGTATTGCTTTACATTTTAGTTCGCAAAAGGTTGACGACTTTTCTGTGGCAATTCCTCAAAAAACAGAGATAACAGAATAGAAAATCTCAAAATGTATATGATGAAAATGCGACAAAATAAACAAAGCTAGTGATCTCACAATTTATTATTTTTCCTTCTTTTATCTAGTTCCTGCCTATTTCCGTTTAGTTGTCATTGTCAAGCTGGCGACATGCTTTTTCTTTAGCAGGTGTTATATACATATATACTCAAGTAGCAACTCAGCTACTGTCTCTTGCCTAAAGCTATAAATTACTTTCTCTCACTGAACGGGAAATGCAATGTCACCTCATGTTAAACAACCCAGGGGATTCGATCTTGTTAAAAAATTACATTTCACACGATGCCGTGACAAGTGGTACCTAACCCACAACAACAGAACAGACAGATAACCGTTTACAACACATCCCTGTTCAGCTAAAGTGTTGGACTCCGGCCACACGGATAAGGTCGTGGCGTTTGGACGTGAGGGTCGCGCGTTCGAATCCTCCCACCATCGGTCAACTCCCTGCTTAGTAACCTTTTGTTGGACGCGGCCCCCTTCCTGAAAAACGAAGTACATTGTTGTTTCATTAATGAAGGAAGTAAAAGATAAAAAAAATAAAAGTTCTAAAATAAACATTACAACTTATTCCCCGTCGCAGCAGAAGCTGAAAGGACCTCTGTCCTGCTTTGGCCAGCTTTGAGTTACAAGAACGATAGTCTGTTAAACTGGACCTCTTACTTATGTTGGAATCAACACCCACAATGATTGATTACGGGATTTCCACTCATTCGTGGCCTCCACGTTGGCATCCTAAGAATTTCCCACAAAGTTAGACCACGGGAAAATCATTAGGACTTTGTCCGGATTCCTTTGGTCCAGTCTATTAGAGAAGGTGTCCCTCATTCAGATTTTTGGTATCAACTGATGCGGTACGTGGGGTACTCCGTTCTGCTGACTGAAAAGCTCAAGGCGTCAGGGAGTGCATCTTTCATAGTACGCAAATAGGCTTATAGTGTGTGAGAGAAGAGTTGCATATTCATTTTGCTGAACCATTAATCTTGCACCGGCGTGCATTAGTTTCCAGTGCTGCTACATAGCACCACCCACGCAAGCAGAATAAACAACGAGTAAAGGTAAGTGGTAGTCTGAAATGTATTAGATTGATTAACCATGCAGAAGAAAGGTAGCCACTGACTGCAACATTGAACCATATCAACTGTCGTTTCCAACCATCACTTCAGGGTTATCGTGCACTCCAACTCGATAGTCTCATTGCATATACACCAGCCAATCCACTGATTAAGGCTTCCATACTTCTTACTCACTTCTTCGACTGACCACCTCGATCCATTTTACAACCGTCACCTGTCCCTGAAATCAACGCCCAGCGAGACAGTCTGGCTGCGGGTATGCGCAAAACAAGTACCGGCCACCCTTACCTATTCTGATTTGGTGTTCATTCTAAAGACTGGACCATAGGAGCCAGTACGTTATGCCTAAATGCTGAGTTAGCAAAATAATGTCCCATCATATTCTACCAATGAAGCGAAGAAAACGGTGTTCAAATGTCGAAAATATTCACGTTTCTTCTGGAGGAATGACAGTGCCAGCAATTCATGCATCACAATTTCCACATCAGAATTCGAGTCCCAAATGCGGAGGAAACGTCCCTCCTACTGTCAGATTCCAAACCCTAATGGCGGACATTATAAAATGTCTATCAAAACCCAAACTGACTGCCTCCTCAGTGCGAAGGATAAGAACATAATGCGGGTTCTGCACGGTTTACGAATAAGAATACTCCTCGAATGTTTCTGACAAATGTGACCTACGGTGTAAAATACTGAAGAATAATGCGCTTCTACCGCCGTTGCCGTTAAATGCACGTTGAAAATTATCGGAGAAGCTTCAGGCGGATTTCATTTTAAATTTGTAATTCGAAAGATGCATGCTAGTTTGAATGAAAAGTTAGAGAGCCAATGGAATACCCCGATTTATGTGGTCACTATGCTGAAGGCAAGTTAGTGCAGAATCATTTGATAACGCATCACTGCTAGAATTCAGTTCTGTGTGCACCGTTTCCCCTAGTCCTGGAATGTGCTAAGAGATCCCGGATACGAATCCTTCCTGCTGTGTTGAATTAGGTTTCGTTGGAAAAGGTGAAAACAAACATTCCATAGTGAGATAGCTGTACAAGTCAGATATGTGCTGATCACATGTATTTTGTTTGTAGAGTAGATTCCGCCTATGCATAATAATTTACTCTGGAATAAAATGCCTGGGACTGGTCGATATGGCTAACTGTTGTATTTGCTTAAATTCATTGTTTCTCTTCAAAAACTGCATAGAATGCACTAGGGGTCTGATCGTCACGGATATTGTAGAACATAACGGGTATTTGGGCGGCACATATGCTGTGGTATTCCGAGACAGCCTCCCTCCATGAGAGTGCAATTGTTTGTAAATGCAACGTAGGAATGTGAAAATATTGTGAGCGGAAGTTGACGAGGACAAGATGCCGCATTTACTGAATGGTAGCACAAGGTCGTGCAATACAATACTCGTTGCTATAGGCAGCTTGCATAGAATCGTCTTAGTGAGCATGTTTGTCAAAAGCGGTCCCAAAAGTTACCAGAGTAAACCGTTTTCATTTGAGCAACTGAAATTAACTGCTAATGAGGAATTGTTTCACATGGCAATTCCAAGCTGTGATATCTAGGTGTATTAAATCTAACATTTTTATTTATTGAGCCTCAGAATATCGTCTTTGAGTTGATCATATTCTCCTCTTTATAGGATTGTTGACCAATGACTTTAAAGTTTTAGACAATGAATCAGCGACAGATGTTCTTCAGTATCATAGGGTCGAATATCGATACTACCGCTTCAGTAGCTAGATCCCCTAAATACTAACTCCCGGCGTCCGACAAGGTGATCAATTGCTGTTGCTTGGACAGCGAAAGGAAATTTAAGTACGATCTTTGAAATTCCAGTTGGCAAAATGCAAACATTTTTGGGCTTCCTAGAACAATGACCTAGAAGGCTGGTGAAACTAGCTGTAATGTTTCCTGTTCCTAAAACTACCGAATAAAACCACAAGTAGCCAACCACAGACTGGCTGAACGTTACATCGATAGGTACTTTTGCATAACTGATTCATCTGAGGAGAACGTGGAGAAAATCAATAAAATAGTTGATAGTTCACTGAGTGGGGTGTCGTTTCTGCTAAAAGTAATTCTTAGCATTCACACTGGTAGTCTAAATGTAGCTCACTAATCAAATTGCGCTCAGTGTTAGGGATAAGAAAGTATATGGTTCACAAAATTGTTCAACACTCGAAATTAACACCATTATGAAATAATAAAAGCACCGTGCACCTGTTTCTTCCGTCATAGGAATCAGCAGCAACACACATGCATCACGACACAAATGAGACGCGAATCCGAGACGAACGACTGTGAATCAAACGCTTTAACCATAAAGCGCCGTGTCGGGCTATCAATGGTTGGATGGTATTGCATATATTTGCTACTGATTCACAGAGTCGCGGACCACTAGGGTACAATAATCGACTCCCACAGGCTGCTGACTTCCCTGCCTATGTATGTAGGCGGATTCAAATACTTCTGACAGAGCTTATCTCAATCAGATTTAACAGCGGGTTATATGGTACTGAAAATTATTCGTCATGTGATACCAAAATTCAGTTCAACAAGATCTTCAGCAGCCTGCTCGGGAGCTTGATGGTTAAAGCGTTTGATTCACAGTGGTTCGTCCCGGATTCGCGTCTCAGTTGGGGCATGATGCAAGTGTGTTGCTGCTGATTCCTATGACGGATGAAACAGGTGCACGGTGCTTCCATGATTTCTTAACGGCAAACTGAGCATCGATATCACAAGATGAATCATTTGTATTATCAACATCTGACAAACAATTTCCAGAATTTAGGGAAAATTAGCAAGAAAGGGTCATAGGGTTTTCACTGTTAACTTGTAGAAATCGAATTCATTGCCTAGTCACTTTCCTTGAGCTATACTAGAAACTAGTATGGAACCAGGTTGCGAGAAAGATCAAACTGTTCTTTAGGGCGTTAGTGAAACAAGTGACCAGCCATTAATATTATGATGGTGCTACGGTCCTTGTATTGGACTGTTCAACCTATTACCCAGTGGTCCAATAGACAAGGACGAAAGCGGACATGAAAACCTGAAGAAGAATACACAAGCGGAAATCGCCATCTCTGCAAATTTTCACTAGTCTCAAAGCATTTTTACATCTGGATCATCCAGTCGAATTTCCGTGAAATCTTAAGACCTCCGTCCGTTTCACATCCATGCGAGTCATTTGCAGAACCTTAGAACAAACATCTGATTATTGGGTTATATTCACGTTGGAATTTGTACTACTAAATGGGCGAATAATAAAAGTCCAGTCATATACACATTAAATCCGCAAAGTAGTGTACGTTTAGAAGGTAGATAATTCTTGTCTTACGTCAAGGTAAGTTATTCTGAAAAACAAAATGTCACCCCCGAATCAAAGAGCAGATCACTGTTGAAGTGATGGCTTCTGATTGATCGACACAAGTAAGGGCTGCTAGATTTCTATAGGGGCGAATAAGTGTATACGCTAGAACAGGTGGATGTTGTTGGCGAACACTGAATAAGATTGGTTGAAAAGGAGCCAACTAGTCCTTGCGTCTGAATCCTTCCGCATTGTGCAGTTGCTACTTCGTAAACTTTGCCCATTGGTGTATAATCTGGAGGTGTATGTTCTAAGGTTATATGAGTCATACGAAATCAGTTTGAGGAGGCTCATAGTCAGTGAAATAAAATCAGAGACATCAATTCTTTAAAAACCTTTATCGGCTGAAGTCAGGCGAGTTCAGTTGCGGAATGTGCACGTGGAACTCGGCAAATCCAACCTCCCGACCGCCGACTACCGCCCCATTCGTTTGCTTTTCCACGGTCGCGCCCTCCTTCCATAAATACAGTGCATTCGTTGCTTAATGCACAACAGAAAGAACAAATTGTTATTATTATTATTGTTTCTATTTAAATCGGTTCATAGCATTACTGATACATGAATATAAAGAAGTATTATAATCATTTCTTGGAAATACAGGAACGCATGTTTCTCGAAAATGATTTTGATTGCATATTGTAGAACTTCCAATTGTATTCTTCATCATTAGAATGGAACTCAAGTTTATCGTTCATAATAGACAATGCCGATTCATTCACAAGTCATTTCCAATTTCCCTTCCTCATCCATTGTTATTTTGTGCAGTGCGCAACCAGTTCGTGTCATCGACAAAATTCCGCAAATCAAGCTTGGGTTCAACGGTTCACTCAGCTGGTACGAAGACACGGTCGATTCACTTGTTACACAAACGAAAAACATGAAGATGAGGCCTTGTTATACAAATTCTACGGACCAAGTACCCTATTCAATACAATATTTTGGCCTTTAGGTCTACTGTTTCTATCCGGAATATGCCTACTCTTTGTCTGGCTGTACGATCGTTGTCGCGTTTGGGGTGATGACAGTGGAGTGATTGCCTAACCATTAATGCATAGAACAGTCACCCAAAGCCTTATTTGTCTACATCCCAAAAGCACGAGGCGAAACTGTCAATTTATGGTTTTTATCAACCCTGGTTTCTTTCTGTCTCTCATACTGAAATATTCTTTCCCTCCGTTTTAGCCATTCTACACTTTACGTTACATAAGTTAATTAGTATTTTGCTCTTCTCTCCTCAACGAGCTTCTAGTAATCTCCGGCAATTTAATCTTACAATCAGGGAATGAGTTTTTGATAACAATCCCAGTTGTCCTTCAGTGTCTGCCTGCACGGTTCGCCCTCCTCTTGTGGACATGCACGAGGTGGAATGTACAAATTATACAACTCTGAAGTTTACAAATCCCATTCTTTCCTGTTAGCTTTGTTTGTCATATTATATTGTGAAGAGATTCGTACACTTTCTCACCTAACCGGTCTACGGGGACCACCAGCCGAATGTCAAAATGCACGTCACAGGTGATAAGAATGTGGTTCTCTAGACTCGGATGCAACGCCTCGAAAGAAATTCGATCGAGTCCTTGATTTTCAAAAATCATTACCTGCAGTAAAGGTATCCGGAAAATCAGTTTCCCTAGGTATGCTATCAGATGCTCCCTTGAACTTTGTTAACCAAAGCCGCTTGCTTTCACTGCCTCGTCGTTTCATATACTCGCTTTCAGGCGCGTTTTCTCCTCTGGTTTTCTAATCCTCCTGTTTTATCTCATGGAAAAACTATATTTGCCGCTTGTGATTCGACTGAATCACGCGGTTTGCAAACCAAGATTGGAATCTATTGCCAAGTTCGAGTTATTAGAAATCTAGGGGAGGAAGTCACCCAAATAACTGTTTCACTTGCAATATAACAAATAAACAACGGTTGTAAGACGACCATCACAAATGCACGCCTTATTTGATAGTGATCTCTCCAGGGGTTCACCAAACATTGGTCTTCTAGGAGAACAAACTTTGCATGGTCTAACGACATTCGTCCGTCAATTAACTTGTGGTTTACTGTCCCATTACTTCTTCCGGGAAGTCTTCTCTTCCCCAAAATAACAGCGTTGCTACCACTGACCCGGTTCTCTACCTGAGCAGGGAAACACAAATTCATTTATCGAAATGATTGATTTCCTCTGTTCGTTCATCCAGATATACCACTCACAGCCAACACAAAACAACTTTTGGACAAGTTCAAACAGTCACAACTTCATAAAATAGATCTGTTTTGACTGAGTGGAAAAAAACTTTAAGGGGAAGTCGGCTGGGATTAATAGCAGCTGCTGTGCTGTACTGCCTGGGTTTGTTCGTTTTAAACCAGCGCCTGATAGTCGAAGCATCCTTGTAACATGAATCCCTGTAACTTGGGTGTCGTCAGTGGCCAAGACTTTCAAACTAATCGACCGATCAGTTTAATGTAAACACTGAAACAACCAAATATTTGCCAGTTGTCAAGTCCGTGGCTTAACCTCCACCAACCCACTCCGATCGTACACCGCGCGACCTTCACTTCTCCATCATGTTAGCTCCGATACACGTGTCCCCCAACAGAACGAAAAGTGCAAATTTGGGAATACTCTTTACCCCATGGTTCCTGCTCTTCCAGCGGGCGAAATACACTACATGAAAGATCCTTTGGCTGAATCCTGGTGAAAATTCAATCAAGTCTGTCAAATTTTGCGCCATCAAAAATATCAGTCTGCGAAACATTCACATTCTCGCTCGAATAAGCCTCACACAAATGCCACATAGATGGGCTCACATATGGTAGAATCAGATTTCTAGAGCAGCACAACACTGGTGCAAGCCTACGGCCACCCATCAGGCCTCTCTGAGCTCAACTGAGCAACGGTAAGGAAAAGCTACGTGCAGATCCAGAAATGCAAGGCCACTTTGATTCGAGGCGAATAATCATACAGAAGTGAAGCATTCTTCCAACCAGAAGAACAAGTCTGACTGCCACATATTTCCTGCTCAAACATTCATACCGATTGACAAGCTGCTTTTAAGCATACCCCTCGAACTAGAACGTCAGTTCAATCCGTACTGAGTATTAATATAGATTCACTGTTCACAAACTTAACGGATCTATCCTTCATTTTTCTCTCTCGGAGGCATGGTGATTCCAGTTTGAGTGACATTCGAGAATCGTGGCTGAACTCACGTTTTTCGTATAGGCCCGTATCCATTGGGGAATTGGATGCATATCGACAGGACAAGCAATCCAGCTCTAAGAAAACCGGAGGTGATGTGGTCACATGCATAAACTCATCCTAGTCACGCAAATCTGAACACAATTATTCGGATTAGTTGATGGGCATGGACATCCTGGCTGCTGAGTGCCATCCAAATTGTTTCTCAACAAAAAATGACAAGTATAACTAACTAATTCGTAGTTGTATTTTTCACAAAAACATGTTTCGTGCCTTTCCAGTTGTTTGCTACGTTTTCTAGCCCAGTTGGTGGATGTTAACCTGCTGGTAGCTGTAATCATTGGAGCAACGCTTCAGTTTACCTCGTTTGATCTGTCTATATCCCCAAACAGAAGTAACCTAAACTGCAGGCTAGATCCCTAACCAGTCACGCCCTGAATTTACTTTCGGACAAATTTCCACTCCTTTAGACTGAAATAGAGAAGTTCTTCTCCTATGCTGGATCGTGTCTCTCCGTTGAATCTCCAAACCCCTTTCGTAGAAACACTCAATTTAATAATTTATATTTGCTGCTCCTCTAGAAAAGCTTTTGTCTATAACAGCCGTATTGCTTTACTGACTTGAAGAACGTTTGAAATATGAAAGGAACACTCTCACAAATTGCAGGACTTCGAGGAAGTCAGGTAAGTTGCCTTTTTGATCTGCAATGGGATAAAATATCGATTCATCTGATGCCGATCAACTCCTGGTCAGTTGCAATAACAGAAATCTGCGGCACGGAATTTGGCTTATGTGTGAAAGGAGAACGAAAACTTTAAGCTGCACTTCAGATGGAGAACGTGGTTTCAAGGGTTTCAGCTGGAGGCAGTAAGGCAATTGCCTGTATATTTACTAATCCTTTCGGACATCTTCTTGACTGGTTTCCACCCGTCACCATTGCTCCCATCTTCAAACCTGGAATCTCCAGCAATCTAGCAAACATTTTTCACTCCGCTGCTCTTAAATCTTGGGTCTTAGTCTAACGGAACACACCGTCCTAAGACCTGCAACTTCTTCCGCTGTGCCTGGCAATCCCTTTCAGTTTGTCCAAAACCCACACAGGTTGGTTTTGGATGCAGATGCTTCTCTGGTTCGTTATATCACCAAATCCTTGGAATCATCCGCAAAATCCATTCAATGCTCTTCCTCAGATTTTTCATCTGTTTTGGACCCTGCTACACGGTTCTTATTTATTCTAAAACTAGAGCAGTTTGATTGCTTCCGGCGTCTAGTGACATGGCTATCAGATTATTTCATCAACAAAATTCCGTGCACAAATCTGGATCGAAAAATACCTAAACCACCGATGAATTGTTCGGGAATTTTCCAGAAAGCTGTCATTTTTCATTGGTTTCAGAATACGTTGCCGGTCTATCCACCAGCTTCTCTGGTTCATTATTCCAGTACTCTGATGGCATTACTCTTCGTCACTGTGTATCTGAAACACATAACTTCACCAACTATTCTAGCAACTACTCTGTCACCCAGAATTTATCTATCCCTTGTGGTTTACATCTTAATTTGTCTAGTCGCGGAGGATTTGTCTGCGTTCTGTCGACCTGCTTACCCGGCTGACTGCTCTTTCACGTACATCAAGTTACTCACTAGGGTAGATTCCGGCAAATACCTTGAGATCAGCATTGATATAACTTGAAGCGGTCATTTGTTTCAATTTTTGCCTGTCGTTTTTGCGGGTTTAGTGAATAGAAACTTCAAAATCCATTTCTAAGGATTGTCGGTTGCCATACTACTGAAGGAATCATTGACGAAACTGTGGTATATATCTGTCGCCGTGTGAAAATTGTCTCAGAAAATTCATTTGGACCCTCCGTCCTCCACACAATAATCGTTCTAGATGACGTCCTCACATCAGGACAGTCTACCTTCCGCTAAATACTGTTCTGCCTGTATATCCATAGGAACTGGACTTTTTCTTTGTTAAACCAAATTCTTGCTAATCAGGAGTAGATTGTGACTGGCCTTCGCCACAACCAGTTGTGACCATACACTTTTTTGTAAATATTTTTAATCTCTGAATCTTAAATAGGCAACGAACACGCCCTCTTTTGACTGAAATGCAGACATCTTTTTAGGCAGAAGTTCACACGAAGACCGTTTCTGATTAAGATAAAATGCGGCCTCACCGAAGTCATGTTAGTTATTTCGACAAAGATTACTGATTTTACCACAATATTTCCTTGTAGCTCTTCATCCTGTTATTAAGATCACTGTCAGGACTGTCGTCAGTAGTATCAATACCAGCAGTACTATGTTATCACAGTCAATATATGTGGCTTGTCTCCAAGTATAAGCCAAGTTATTGCCATTCTAAAGGTTCACTAGAAACCCGAACGAATGAAGGTAATCCGTCTATTAGTTTCGAGGGCTTTTTACATGACTACACCACAATTCTGTGCTTTCAGTTCTTAATCAAACTCAAGAAATTATTTCTCCCATTTCCGCTATTTATCATCATGCATAGAAAAATTCTCCGCCCAAAGCTTTTAGTTCTTATTCTTGTGCGGACTGAGCATCCAATGTATTAAAGACTTGCATCCGGAGGAGAGAGAAGTCCTCAGTGGCGGAGAGAAGGCAACAAACTGCTCCTATCTAAACCGATACATTTAACCTGTCACCAAGCAAATATATTCAAGCCAGTCCTGAATATTTTTCAGTGGAACGGTGCACTGAAGGACGTTATCCGTGGAGTGATTACCTCATCCATACCTATATATATATATATATACATATATAAAATATATATGTATATAATATAACTTTGCACGGAGAGCAAATCTGATCGGGGAAGTGGGTTTTGTCACTACAGTTCAGCAGTCAAGTCTGTAAGTGGAACGGCAAAAATTCACAGCCACCAACTATAACTCAGATTAGTAGAATTTTGTCCGTGTGTCTTGTGCATTTGTCACCAAAAACAATTTCAGAGGCTCAGTTCCCTGATCTGCCGGTAGTTACTCTGGTGTCAGACAGCAACTCGCTGTGGCCCGGTTCGTAATCACACTTGACCTGCTAAGACCTGATGTGATTTTGTCACTCCAAGTCTCAGTTTGAGGCTCGTCGCTTTCTCTCCTGCCCCTATCACCCCACTGGGCCATGGGCTCGGCTTAAGCGGCTGTGAAGCAAGTACCCCCACTGCACTGAGATCCTAAACACCCCATAAAATAAGATACCTTCTGGTCCTTCATTAACTATAATTTCAATCGCGTGCGAGTTGCCAGCGGGATTAGTCTCCCCAGGTAGAACACTAACTGTCTTGAACTTAGACAGGTCTAGCATTGTCACAGAATAGCATAGCTGCAAAACTGATTTCTGTAATCCAAAGCACTATCTCTACACAAGAACGATAAGTAACGAAGCCATAAATAAACAACACGAATTTCATGATCTTAACTAATTATGGGAAATTGCCAAAGAATCCGTTGAAAAACGAGAGCTCGTGGTGAGTCTTGATGTATGGAACAACCTAAGTCCATAAAATGCAAAATTTGCTTTTCATTCCCTTCATTCCCATTCAAGTTCAGAGTTGACAGATTCACAAATGAGAAAACTGGTTTGTTTGGTACTGAGCCTTCAGAACGGAGATCCTTCGTACAAGGATAATCATTCCTCTGTTTGGTTGGTCGGGGCTCCAAGTAGTTAGTCCAGGAGAAAAAACGTATCAGTAGCCCTACTGAGTCTGAGCTTTTGTAAGTGGCTAGCCTGACATGCCTGTTAACGAGCAGCATTGATTAAATTAGCAGTTTTCTAGGTGATTTCTTATTTATCTTTCCAAACCAAATAGCCTATTAGTGGAAGACAGCAAATAGTATGGTAGATAATTGCAAATCAGGAGGACCTTTTGTCAAAGTTCGAAGCATATACATGCCAAATTAGATTGTACAAAATTTGGTCACCTGGCACTATAAAACAACAATTTAAATCGCATAGCAAAGGTGTAGTTGCATTATCAAGCTGAAATGTGAATTCCAAGCCATTAGTGATAGAATGAAATGAATTTCCAAGTACATCGTCGTGCAGCGTCAACATCCAACGTCACACTGAAAACTGTGGAACCACTGCACAGCTGTTTCATCCTTCCAGTCATCGATCTGCTACGTTCAGATGTCCGTGGCATGCAAAATCAGTCACGTATATGGACGCCATATCATGTAATTTCGGTATTCGATGAATCACTGAGGATCGGCTCGGCCAAAGTAACGGTTAAGGCGTTCCATTCACAATCGTTCGTCCCGACGCGATGGAGATATCCACCACAGATGATTACTGACCAGGATGAAACATGTAAGCGGTGTTCCCTTTGTTCGCAATGCCAAGTTGGATGTGGACGCTGCATGGCGAATCACTTGGAAACTCACCTTAAATGTGTACTACTACAAACTATTAAATGTGAGATGAACTAGGATCTCGTTGCTGAGATCTCTGCATAAAATTTTCGAAAAGTGGTGATGTCCTATCTAATGTTTTACTTTCGATTCCAAGGACGAGTGTTTTGTTTGTCTGTGGTGTTTCACCTGAATTACTTTTCTTGTTATACTGGACTTTTCACTTTTGGTATGGTCAGTTTGTCGTCGGAATGTGTGACCTAATTAGTGTTTGTCCCGATGTCAGTTCATCCTTGTGTCCCATAATTATCTGGTACACTGGCATTTTTCTTTGGAGCTTGGCCGAATGCCCTTTCGACCTTATCTGCCTTTTGGACTTTTGTTTTAGTCGACGAGTTTAAAAATAACGTTATCCTTCATTTCTGGAACTCAATTTAACATTGGGTCATGGTAGTCGACATGGCAAAGAGCACGGCATTTATACCGAACATTGATTCAGACACCGGTCACGCTACAAGGCGCGGCTATGGCCATTTTGTTCTGTAAATACCGTTACAATTTCCTAAAGTGGCTTAACCGTTCACTAATGACTGACTGGTTGTGGGAAATCACACCGTTCCATTCACTGGAAAAAAATTCGGGTTATAACAAAGAATCTCAATCTTGCATGTTGTTTTTTAATCATGTCGGTCAGAAGAGAGTCGTTTATTGATGAGTCGTGCCTATCTGGGAAATTTAAACAGCATTGCTGTTGCAAGGTGAGAATATTAGGACCAAATGATGAAAATATTCTCCCCTGATAATTGACGGATGACAGGGACAGTAGTTTCCAGTCATCGGGATGGATGTGCCTGTGTGTAGTGTTGTTTCGTTATCCTAAGCACGCCGCTGAATTAGGAATATTTTGAGAGGTTGAAGCTATAAAACGAAGAAGTGCACTATAGTCATGGAAATAAAAATTTCTCATGCTTTACCCCGAACCGAATGAGTACAATTCTTCAGTCATCGTCCGGGTCAAGGTAAGCTTTGCGAGGTAACGATTAACAAAACTTCTTGATTCCGATCACTAACATTTGCTCCCTTCACAATATCCGGGGGAATTTTTCTGAAAATCGTTCTGTGCCGGTGGATTCAGGAACTTGCACTCAGAATGACTTTAGTGATTCATTCGAACAATAAGCAGAAATTAAACAGGGTCACAGGTGAGCGCTCAGGCAAATATGGAAAACAGCCTATTTGACCTCACTTACGCAGTGGATGTAATCCATACAGGAAGACTGACAAGTTCAATGGAATGGGTTCTGCTGCACACCAACGGTCGATCGTACTCACAGTCATCCTAGACGTGAAACAGAAATGAATTCGTGTGCACAATCATCGTACTTGCTTTTCGGTTGCCTCGGCTGGATTCATATCCAACCGTCTGATGGCGATAGATTTAGCGATAATGGAAGTATTACGCGAATTTCACAATAAAACAGATTTTCAGACGATGTGCTATCCACCACTAGCCCAGTAGCGCTTTCAATGCTTATTTCTCATTCTCCAGCTCACTCCACAATTGGACTCCTTCATTCTGGTACTTTTAGGCTTAGGAACACTTTTCTCGCCTCGATCGTTTACGCGTAAATCGCCAAAGGGTAATGAATGATCTTATCTACTATTAAAGTACTTATTCATTTTATTCTCTCCCGTTATTAGTTCATCAAGTCGCTCATTTTATCTAGGTGAATACTGTTGTAAGTTTACATTACTTCTAAGTAACTATCGTACTCAATGTCAGTTAGACCAGAAGTTCAACTTTATCCGGGTGTAAAATCGTTGACAGCTTGTGACAACGGTCCCGCATGGTTTCGCTAGCCGACACTGGAAGCAAGAACCACTGCTTGTTCATCGAACGTTCACAGACTCGTGGAAGTTTACAAGAGTGGTCATAACGTTTAAGCCAGTCCCCCATCAATAAGTTGTTAGCTATTCATGCACCAACTGTGGACCTTGTATTTTGGACCCCCTTTGACGCATCGTGTGCTTTGCATGCGTCACAAGGATCAGTTCATACTCACTTAGACCATCGCGAGCATATGCTCGTCCGCGAAGACAATGGCAACTGACAACTGACAACTGCTTGGTGGTTTTATCGGCAAAACGAAACTGTCTTCACACCAATTCAAACACCATAAACTACAGGTAGCATTCGCTCTGCCCCTAAAACTCCGTGCTGTACTGCGGAAAACTGTTAGTTATCGGGACCAGTCACGTTGCATGACGACTCAGTCTGACCTTAAGGTCAGACAAGCAAGAGGTGTGATAAATATCTTGATTTTTAATGCTAAATTCTCACACAGTTGATTTAAAAGTTTCGCTTATTTAAGCATTTGTGAATTCCGTCAGCAAGTTGAGCAAGGCCCGACCATCTGCTTGTTTGTACGTCCACCGATAATCGGTACGCCAGCGGATAAGGTCGTGACGTCTGGTTGTGAAGGTCGCGGGTTCGAATCCTCCCACGGCCGGTCAACTTCTCCACTTGACATCCCTTCGTTAGCCGCGGCCCCATTCCTGAAAAATACTGGGCATTGTTATTTCATTAATAAAGGAAGCAAAAATATAAAAGAAATGAATGAATAACTCCGCGACTCTGCCTGAGCTACCGATTCACAGGACTGCGACAAACCCACAGGCCAATCACAATTAATGGATAAAAGTCGGCTGTATATAGGGCAGCGGAGGACAGCTTCGGTTTTCTTCCGTTCTCACTCGAGTTTTGGTGGCACCCACGTTTGCACGTAGATTTTACTAGACGTGTTTCTGGCAAAGGAAAAACGGAAAGCAAATACAACGCTGATGCAATATTGCCCTTAATACCTCATCCCAGTCACGTCGATGGAAATTGACGACAGGGTTAAAACATTTCCAATGCAGTTGACCTTCTTTTCTTGTTTCAAACCCTTCAAATATATGCGTTCGTGTGATAATTTTTACTACCATAATTGTGCTTTGCAGACATCAGAAACGTTTGCGCGTGTGATTGACAAGACCGAAGCAGAACGTCAAAACCCAGAAAATCCGTTCTTTTTTCATACGGGTTAATTAGATAAGGGATATACTTACAGCTCTGCTTTAATTGTAATCCATTATCACAACCATACAGGCATCTACACTGTGGGCACCTAGCAACAATTTAAGTCAGCACCAGTCTAAATTTCTCACATCCGGAGTGTTAGAAGAACCCCAGCTAGATAGGTGAGAGGTTAAGGAAGAGCAAGCACGCGCTAGTTGGGCTCAGTACCAATTTTGCAATCACTACGCTTTCACTGATGTACTTTAGGTTCAATTGCTATGCCAAATGGCCTTCTGCTCAAAAGCAAAGAGGAAATAACAACGTAAGACAGAATGATTTCGAGCTCTAGAGCTCCACTGACTGGGTACTTTATTCAAATTGGTCCCAGTAATCAATGTATAGGAGGATTCTGTGGAGCAGAAGCCAATGGGCTAAATAGTCATACCACGAATTTTTCATTGACCGCGTTTTTCATAACATGTTTCGTGTTGCTACTGGGTCCAGGGCAACCGGTCACGACCGTGATAGTTCGATTTGAAAGTCGCGGTATCGACTATTCTCACCTCCAGTAAAGCTTGTCCGTTCGACAGCCTCCGATTGAGCTCTTCTTGAGGAATATATTTGTCTTAACTCGAACAAAGGAAGTAAGAAAATAACAAAAGACAAAATATCAATTTGCACGACAAATCTTCCAGCCATTCGATACCTTGAAAAGCCGCTTGCATTGCGCATGAACCAAGTGTTTTACCCTAGATAACTGTAGCATTCCATCTAGAGAATATGTCCTGGGAGCTCTACCCTGCCTCTGGCCACTGGGTTATTAGTAAATTCCAACAATAGTACGAAGATAACGATACTCAAGGGGCCGATAATTTGACATATCTTTGGTCCGCAAGGATCATAGTTCCAAGCCGTGTAGTTGGGCCGCCCTCAATACTGGTTGCATACGCCGAGCTCGCCCCACGAACCTCACAATGCGGATCCCTTACATTGCTACATTCCAAGTTGTCCTGCTACATACAAGTACAATAGCCAGTGTGCAATCATCTGACAAAATGTAACTGCTCAAGAAATAAACCTATCTATTTCACGCAACTGTTCACCTGTGGGAACAAGGTTCGTCATGGGGCCAGTTCCATCCTATAGCAGCATTTCAGACTTCATGTGTAGAAAACGCATCCCGGACACAGCTAAACTGTCAGTAAGACGGCCGATAAAGATCAACAAATATCAGTTCCACCGTTCTTAAATGAAGACGGAAGTATTTTCACAATTATCTCAATCGGGTAGTTAAGCAGAAATGGTCAGAGAGGGTGAAAATCGTTACATGCATAAATTCGGTTCCCGAAACCCTTCATGGAGAAGCGGCGTCACAGAATTTCATTGTCAACTGAGTCAAAAACCATTTTCAGATCAATAAAGACACGAATGAAGGACCCATAGAAATTATACCTGTTACCACTGTTACAGCTGTGGCTACACACAGATGGTTCTGTCCAGAACTGTAGATCGTACTGGACCACGTACGTCGAATCGGACCATGCGTTAGTTTTAATGCGATTTTTGCTGCAGCTGAATGGCCATCGACGCAGGCCACAACCACGATTGGCTGTCGAACGTTTGTCTGATTCGGCTGTTCGCAACA
>LUCM01000819.1:142036-156628 GCA_008360955.1 Fasciolopsis buskii | reverse complement strand
ACTTTGGTAAATTGGGTGTTTCACTTGTTCGTGGTTGGGGTCCGAAAGACTCGTCGACTTGCTGGCTGGAGACGCTGAAGGATATGGCAATGAACCGTGAACAGTGGCGATCGTGCTGTCATTTTCTATCGAATCAGAATGATTGAGAACACGAGAGTTTGTACAGTTAGACCGTATTTCGTGTGTTTGCTGCAGCAGCATCTTATCTTTCCTCGCCTGTGTAGGTCCACGCCCTGTTCCCGATGGATATTCACTCTTCTTACATAAATGTGTAACTTTGGGGAAAGGCAGCGGTCAGTGAGGCTTGCCTTGCTGTTTAACGCTGAACAATGATGAATTATGATGACCCATAGATGGTGAACGATGAATAATGCCAACTACCAACTTGGGTGCAACGTATAGCAAGCTAATATACCCATGATTTTTGCGATGAGACATCAGTTTTGCCTTATTTCAGCGCGACAAACGATTCACGTCAGTCTGTTGGATCGTACCTATCTCGCAGATTGTCGCCTCTGATACTAAAACGTTGTCATTATTCTTGTCAATTAATGGAGATACTCGATCTGGTATAGCATTCTTGTATCTCTGCACAAAGTATATCTCACTGATGAAACGTTTTGGCGATAAAATATTTATAAAACACTATGCCTTGCTTCAATTTGAACAGTATTCATAAGATCCATTGTCCAAATGAGTCAACTGAACTGCTCTATCAGACACTCCAGAAGAATTACCCAAAGCGGAATAAGTGTGTCGCCGAACCCCCTTATCATATCATGTACATCCGTTTTCCGTGAACGAGTGCGTTCAATCAGTCGGTGGATATTGCGACTATTGCCACAAGCCCCATCCTATACATTGTTTTTCCCATTATTGCTCAAGGTTTTTTCTTAGTTTTCTGATCCACTGAATTCTCAAAGATTTTTCCTTTTAAAATATTTGCGAAATCAGGTACAAAGGATCCGCCAGCCTTTAATGGAACAACTGACTTTGGATACATCTATGTTTTTGGGAGATCTCTCCTCTGCCACTAGATGTAAAGCTTCCGTGATTTGCCTGCTCTGTTGACGAGCCGCCAGGTACTTGGTTGTGCGGATAACCACCTCAAAGTCCTAGGGTGGTGTGTGCCTCGCTAATCATCGTCTTGACAGTACTATAGAGTGGTATGTCACGATCACAGTCTAAGAAAATTAAAAGTGTGACCTGGGTCAACGGAAATAGACTAGAATGCTTGAAATTCTTCTGTTGATTCACGTCACCGGGGATCAGTACTACAATAGGAAGAGGAAGGAAAGATGTAACCGAGTCGACAATTGATGGGCTTCAAATGTGCTTTTCTGTTTCTTTTAAACAGCGAACTGAGGTGTCACAACTACCAACAAATATAGTCATCCGTTTGGCTTGCACTTCAGATTAAACAAGACAAATTCCGATAGAACTTGTCTTTGACCTCAGGGGATCTGAGGTTGGCGTAACCACAGGCAAATAGACACAAACTACCAACAATAATCATCACTCATGTCACTGACTCAGACCATAAGGTGAACAGAGTGAATACCCTTAAGGTCCCTCGTCGTTTCTCCACAATGAAAAGGGAATGAATGAAAGATGTCAAGTACAAGAGCTGACTGCCGCCTATTCAACAGTAATTTGCCTACACAACTCTCCGCTGTGGCCCTAGAAACAATGCTTAAATTTGCTAGATTTGCCTCGGTCAATGACTCAAGGCTCTGCGATGTGACATTAATCGATAATCTTTGAGCTGTAATGAAATAACAATGTATCTGACTAGGAACATCTTATAGTCATTAGTAAGATGGAGTCTGCAGTATTCTTAAGTCATCCCTATCCCAAGATTAATTCAGTTATGCGGTTAAGAACATGGATGATGGTCATGGTGCACTGTTTATTACATTTGGTGTTAATGAAACTGCGCACATTCCCTTATCGTTTATCGTACGCTCACTTTCACATGCACCAGAATACTCAGGGAATTAGTCTGAGCCATTGTGGATCTAGTCAGATGCAACGTTGTACATCATATCTGGTTTATCAGTTTACCTGATATTGCCGCAACAAGTACATCGTCAGAACGGACCAAAGACTTTCACAACGCATGCCAGAGGATATTGCCAGGTGGTTGATCGGATTGATGCCCTAAAGCACAACGAACAGTTATCCCGATCGGGACTCAGGATCACCAAGCTTGAGACATTTAGTAACAACCCAGCATATAGTTTACCCCAGTTCATCCATTAAACCTTTGTTTCTTGGTAATAACCGAGGAATGTTAATTTCCGCGAAGCCACACTAATCAATCATTTGTGTACAAAAACTATTACCACGTACTCTGCGTTTTCCATAGAGATGATATCCGTTGTTTGCTGTACAAAATTTAACTTGTATACTCATTCAATGCATATGATAAATGCTTGGTATATAATTCTCAGGTTGATTTACGAAAGCGGTCAAAAACAGCAATATGAAATGTAGATATCCGGCATCACTGATCTTTGTTCTCTAATGTTTATTTCCATAATTGTTTCCTTCATTTACCCACTTGGATCGCATGCAGGTCAACAGAAAGAGAAGAAAAGGATATGATTTTGTTACAATTTCGTGGGACCTTTCTGCTAAGTGGGAATCGTGCAAGCGGCTACAGTGACGAGCTGCACAGGTTCAAACACAACAGTTTGAATTTGATAACATTGTCTACAGCTTCCATTAGACATGATTCATGAGAAAAGTATATTCCTGGACCTTGCATCCAGTTATCGGATATCGGATTTTCTTTTTCTGCCTGGTTTTCCTGCAAATATTATCAATCGTTTCAAGCAAATATTCACTGTTTCCATGCCCCTTCGTCCGATTTTCTTTATTAAGTGATAAAACGATGGATAGTGAAGTTTTTGTTATGTCCACAAGGAACCGGACGCTTTATTCACTTTATTCGCTTGCCTCAGAATGGGCTGTGGGTGATCATATTTGCAGACAAAACGGCTGAAAGGTAAGTCAGTTACAAAACAATCATGAGTCCATTTCTGTTTATTAATGAACTTCCATTGGTAACCTACATCGTTTATTCATGATTCTTGTGCACCGGACGTGCGCCCTTAGACTGGTTGCGCTAAAATCCTGCCATTATTATTTCTTTGTTATCTTGCTGGATTTCTGGTTCGATTACGATCTCCTTTGCCGCTACAATCGGTCGGAATCAATGTTGTTTAAAAACCTTAGTTTCTGAACATGGAATGGGTCCATGCATTTTTGCGCCTGAAAGATCGTCTTATCCATTCAAACGAGGCAAACCATCAGGCTGGCGGGCAGCTCCTAAATGCACCCTCCAGATTAAGATGTCAATTCCTGCATTGTTGAATACCGACATCCGCTTTCTGTTTACGAAAATGTCGGATCTGTCCCTCGCACTTCAATCACCGATCCACATTCGCACGTGTCATCTGCATACAAGAATCGGGGCTGAACCCGGCGATCGCTGATCCACTCGTGTCAGTAGACAGTTTCAGATCTCATCGGAAGGACAGATCTTCGGAAAAGAAGAACACTAAAGGCGGTGTTGCAATATACATAAACTCCTTCTGGTCTGGTAAGTCCGAAGTTGTTTATACGAACTCGCTAAACGGAACTGACTGTCTCGTGACACAGTGTCATCGCAGGTTTTCTCACCATACCAGCACTATCATAACGAATTCATGCGTCGTCCTTTTTATCTCGCAACAAAATATCACATATTTTTCGACCCTTTTCTAGTGTTTATTGTTCGTCTTCTTGAGAATAACCTGTATATTATTGTAGGTGATTTTAATTATGCATCTACCCTACCACGGACTGTGTTTGAGTTGACTGACCTCTCCGTTTCTCCCACCAGAGGTAGTTTTATTTTAGATAAAGTTACTACCAACCATCCCGATTTATTTTCCTTGAAATTTCTTGCTCTAATTTCAAGTAGCGGTCACTGTCTGCTTCTGTAAAGGCCCAACATAAACTCCAGGTCAGCTTTCCATTCCTTCAGGCGGACAAATCAAATCCAATTTCGTCTCCGAAAATTTTCACGCAACAATTTTATTCTTCTCCAGGAATCCTTTTCGCTCGCATCTACCTGTTCTACTTTTGAACCCCACTCAATGACAATGTCAAACGTTCCACAGAGACGGACAACGCAATCTTTGATATTTGGTGTCCTTCAGAAACAGTATTCGTCCCAAATGGCCGTATCTCCACCCAGAAACTGAAATCTCTAAGAAGATGCAAGGAACACTTCTATAGATCTAGTAATAACTCAAGCGTGCGGTATAATTCCAACCTAATAAAAGCTGAAATCAAAGTACCGACAATACCTTCGCCAGCCAACTCTTGAGTGGTAACAATAATCGATTCTTATGGCAAGGCTTTCGACTGTTGTGTGGGAAGAACAAGAAGTATACAAAAATTTCTGTGGATGTCAACAGCATCAATCGTACTTTCGTCCATCCTTCCACTTATACCCCGCTCATATTTGGACAGGATGATGAAATGACAGTTACAAGTTTTTCTAGAGAAGAGGTGCTTGACCTTCTGCGCACCACTAAAATCACCACAGCGGTTGGTCCTGACAGTCTGTCGTCAGCTATTTTAAGGCGTTTGCTTCTCCAATTAACTCATTATTAATCTCGTCTTCTATTCGTGAATGCTGGAGACCCGTCACTATTATTCCCATCCCTAAATCTAGCAGTTTTACTGCTTTGGCAAAACGTTTTCGCCCCATTGCCTTAACATCTTCTGGTCTTAAACTGACGAAGCATACTATACTTCAACACCTGCGTTTTATATATCTTCCTGACGACCCTTTTTCAGTTTCGAATACCTGTTCACTCCCTCTCTCTCTCGGTAACCCTACTCATATAAAAAGTCTTCCGTCAACTCAAAACAGGGTTGATTCTGTGAAATATCTAGGAGTTACTAATGATAAAAATCTGAAGTGGACTACTCACATTTATATTTGTGTAAAGAGTCTCTGACGATTGTCATTTCAAATCATGAAGCTTCGACACTACAAGATGCACCATCTCTCGATTTGTATAGTAGTGTTTTTCAAATCCGTCATTATTTTATTTTGTTATTTGCTCAGGTTTAATTAACAAAGACTGAAATTTCTTCGCCCGGGGCTATCAATTATTAGCCGTTTGTCTCTCATATCACTGACTGAATCGTCCCCAAAACTATGTGATAAACGCTTCTAAGCATGTGAGAATTTTGCTCACAAAATTGTTTCGGATCCCACGCATCCTCTGCACAACTATCTTTCAGAGTGCCGCTCTCACATTTCTATGCGATCCACTTTTCGTTCCGTACACCCTAGACTCAATATCTATAAGAACTTCGCTGTCCCATATTTAGCACGAATTTTGAAAAACAGTGACCCTATTTTAGCCAAATTCCTGAGCAACCTATTATAACCAGCTCTGATTATTTCTCGATGAGTTTTTTCAAATTTTCACAAACTGATGTGTGTGAAATTTTTCCTATTTTATTTTTTTGCCCTCACATTTTTTGGCTGAAATGGGGCATTATTTTTTATACTCAAAGGTCTATACAATAAAATACAATGCGTTACCTGCAAAAGAAAGGTTCCCTACGGTTTTTCTGAGATTCTCCAATAGTCAACAGTTCACCGATTTTGAAATCCTGACGATTGCAAATAAACACTTGTCATTTCATCGATAAAAATAGTGATATGTTGCATATTTGTCGCAATGATACTATGTCGGAAAATTTCTGGTTTAAAAGGTGAGCCAGTGAACAACTCTGTTTTTCTACCATATTTTGAGGGTTTGTGCAGTCTGTAGCCTTAAAAAAACCGTGGACAAACAGAACTGGCAAATAGGGAACATTATCTTAAAACTTTGGGTAATTACATGCAGTAATGAATGTAGACTGCGTTATCGTTCCAAACTGAAATCGTGCATTTTGTGGACAGTTTTGCAGACAACCTCAACAGTTTTCCAATATTGGCCGTCGCGATAAAAGGGTATGCATACAACTCCCTTTTAGGACAGATTAAAAAAGCCAATTACTGACACGAAGACCAGAAATATGATCTGGAAATTTCATGCACCTAATTTACCACCGACCCATTTTCTTCCTGAACGTAGAAGGTAAGTTGTCTGTCTCAACTTCTTACATTATTATTTATTCCCTCTTTTCCTCACGTTTGGCTTCCTATTACAACGAAACAAAGAACACAAATAGACTAATAGGCTAAATGAGGAGACACGACACAAGAAACTAGTAATAAAGTAAGTGACGAAGCATTTGGGGTGATCTACCAGGTACCACCAAACTTATCAGAAGCCGAACATACACGGAATCTAACGACATCAGAAACTGAGGTCGCAAGATTGCACAACACTTTTCTTTGTTGCTCAAAATGATTTGTCAGGTCTTTCTTCCTACTATGGCCTCAAGCTGACATCATTTCACAAGTAGAGCACGACCGCCAATCGTGGCCCCATCCGGCAGACTCGCCACGGATCTGCACTGTTTCTCCTTCCACATGCATTTTTCAAACTTCGTCCTATGGCATTCTTTCTCTTTTTCTAAACCTTTCGGATTCCTGTCGATTGAGAGATCTGAATAATAGCATAATAATATTTTTTGCTGAGTTTCTTATGTAAGCACTTGCATAAGCAGAAGAGGAAGTTATCGAAAAACAAGCTTATTTCACTACTGCTCTATTCGCTATATCCGGTTGAATAGCTCTGGATAATTCCTCATTCAGTGTCAACATCCAGCGTCACACTGAAAACTGTGGAACCACTGCACAGCTGTTTCATCCTTCCAGTCATCGATCTGCTACGTTCAGATGTCCGTGGCATGCAAAATCAGTCACGTATATGGACGCCATATCATGTAATTTCGGTATTCGATGAATCACTGAGGATCGGCTCGGCCAAAGTAACGGTTAAGGCGTTCCATTCACAATCGTTCGTCCCGACGCGATGGAGATATCCACCACAGATGATTACTGACCAGGATGAAACATGTAAGCGGTGTTCCCTTTGTTCGCAATGCCAGGTTGGATGTGGACGTTGCATGGCGAATCACTTGGAAACTCACCTTAAATCAGTGCACAATCCATCGAACCCTCATATGTGCGAACTCACCCGTTCACGTCCTCAATCCCTCTTCGTCATCCAATATTTGTCAGTTCTTCTCAATTTTGACTCAATTCCTATTTCTCACTATGAAACCACGCTGAATAAACAGTCTGTATCATCCCATTAAAGTAAACATAATAAAAACCTTTGTCCGGTTCATTCATAGTGCTAGCTGCAGTGAATTCGAAATGTTCGGTCATAGCAATCCGACACGTTCCCACTCTTTGCTCACCTGTTACAGCATTCAGATCTGGTGAGGTGTCTGCACCTTTTTCACTATTGCAATGAATGTTGGGGTACAACAAACTATACCGCAAAAGTTTTGCCGGTTCTGTCGTGTGTGTTCTGACTGCAATCTCTTGTTGAACTTTGAAGTGTGGATTGGAGGGAAATTAGTACATCAACAAACACATAAAATAACAATAAACATTCGTTATTCATGAACTATGAAAAAACCAATTTTTGCTCAAGGGGAAACCAACATTTTCATTCAGGGAAAAATTAAAGGGAATCGAATGGCAAGACGGAAGTGCAGTGACGAATCGAAGAGAATCATCTGGATGAACCAACGCATCGACTAATTTCATCTTACCTCACAATATCTTCACAAATCAGCATGGACCGATGCGCGGTACAAAACCAAACCAAAAAACACAGAAAGAGCCGAAACACCAAGGAAACAGCAAATGACGCAACCCATGGAAAACTACGCACGACCAGAAACGGGCGAGGAGATCGCTTCAAAAATAGCGACATGGAAGAAGAAGTAGGCAATTCGGCTATCAGGGAGGTAGGACGAGCAGGAAGAAGATGAGAAAGAAATTGAAACAGGGGATGTAGAAAGAGCAGAAGATGAGATGAAAGTAAGACAGCCGAAAAAGGTAAAATTCAGGAAGAGCGTGCATAACCCAACCTTAACGCGGTGAATACCCGAACGAGATGCAATTTTCTCGAGCTGTCACATCTCCTCCGCTGGACATTGAGGTCGATGTGGTACCGGTAGTTTGCTCGCTTGATTTGGTCGTTCCTGTTGTTGTGGTCGATTCTTTTCTCATCATCTTCATCAATAATTTTCCCTGGTTTTTCCCTTCATCTGCATTTTCTGTTTTTGATTTGCTTTTATCTCTTTTCATTGTTTCGCTATCTGTATTTGCGTTTATCGTTTTCCACTTTTGTTTCTCTTTTGTCTCGTATTTTTGTCCTGTTTTCTTTTCCTCCCACTGTACGGGTTTTATTTTCCTCTTTGTATTTGTTTGATTTTTTTCTCTTTCGCTCTGCATTCTCACTTCGTTTTCTTCCTTCTGGCTGCTTTGTTTTGTCGATTTTTTTGGTGTTATTATCCAGGCGAAATGTAAGCTGTGAATTTCAAATCATGAATTCTTCATTTATTTTCGTTAGAATGTCTTCATTGATTCTGATGACTTATGTTTTCACCTTACTCCTTTTTAGGGAACTTTCATCCGGTTTATTTTAAGTAATATCTATTTCAATTTCCGTATGTTTTCATATCTTTCGAATTTTCGTTTTCTGCTTATTGTTCCCGTCATTTTACATTGTCTGACTACCACTATGTTGTTTGTTACCATTTCTTCTGTGAATCCTTGTTCCCCGTATTGCTTTTGGTTTACTGTTGTGTTCTGTTGATTATTTTCCCTTCAACAAGCTGCGCTTTGAAGTAGTCAACACGTATCCTGGTGTGCGCTTCGTTTATCAGGATTCACACGCAGGAACTAGAAGGGCTGACGGTGATAGACTTTCTTTATAACTAACTTGATTCCACGACATAGGTCAAAATTATGAATCATTCGGAGTTTGTGTGATGGGTCCCAATATCGTAAGAGTAAGTCGCTGGTTGAGAGTGTAATTTTTGTTGACGTTTTGGTTACTTTGTACAACGTTCAACAAGGCGAATTTTCAATACACTTCCTTGTACATAGTTTCATTCCTGATTCCTATTTTATTTCAAAATATCGTAAAATTGAGCTCAACTATAATACGTACACCACACCAGAAGTAGAAAAGGCACAGATCGAAATGGTAAAAGCGAGGGAAACCTCTGGGATGGGTTTACCATGAGGTTTGTTTTCGTTGACCATATTAATGGTGAAGCTAGAGAATACAATCTTGAAAAAACGGATATTTACAGGATGTTTGCGCAAGTCGTCTGTCTCACTACTGATAATAAGCATATTACGAAGTTTGATTTCCGTCTGAATCCTAACAGAACGGGAACAACTGCCTATCCTGGAAAGAGCATTGAGAAAAAGACCGGAGGTACGGTTCAGTGCACACAGAAAGCCAAAATAAATTTCCCGTTCAGTATGTGGTTCTTGTTCAAGTTTCCATGATGTCTCCTAGTATGCTGATTAGGAAAATCGTGCCGAAGGAATATAGACAACATTTTACTGCGGGAAAATCAAATGGCGTATGAATCAACACTTCGTATTTCCGTCGGCTGCAGTCGTGAAAACTCCGACCTTACGTGGTATCGTGCCTCTCAGTTGGTCGATGTATATTACTTTTACTTAATCCTAACATTTGGTAGAGATATTTTGCAAGCTTCAAGTTCGGAGAGTTTCCGCGTACCATCTTTCTAGATATTCTCTTGTGTTTCCAAGTGGATGCATGTCCAGGGATTTAAGGGGCTGCGGAGAAAGGACTACCTTACAAGCCTTCTTATGACCATTGTTGCTCAATGGTATTTCTGGAAAGTAATTTGTTAACATTTCTGGAGGCTTTCCTTGGTCATTCACTTCCTAAATAAGATACATGATCTACGTTGTTCTCGCGTTCCTGTATCCATCTTCCAAATGTTTCCCGTCAACCTCTGCTACTTCGGTAACAGAGTGCATGAAAATTCATGTTTCCCACAATCCAGCAGACTATTGAAAGTTCTTCTACTCTTGATTGATCATTTCTGAATGCCGATTTTTGAAGATGTCTTCATTGTTACTAGTGTATACAGAGTCCTTGATCTAGTGAAACATTACAAACCGAATGCCATCGGTCCTACCTACGCAAGCCAAATCGCCTGAATGCCAGCACGACATCATAGCAATTATCGACCGTCTATGGAGGAAAATCGATTCTCTAAGGCAACCTGACTTGGCTGCATTCAATGCATTTTGCGTCATGATTCACGCATGTGAGGTGGAGGGAGCATGACCCGTGCCATCATGGCCCACTACGCTGGAGGCGAGGGTTGTCAACACTGCCCCTGAAATTTGGACTGGGACAGAAGCAAAATAAGTTTTCCATGGATCATTTGTGATAACGAGCCTCGCGACGGCAAGTTGCCCTCCCCCACCAGAACAGCAGCTTCACCAAAACAAGCCAGGGAGCGCGATAACTAGGCGTGAGCTCTTGTAACAATACTGGCATGACTCCAGTGTGTGGATGGGGTTCACTAATCTTGGTACCACCTAGGATGCAAAGAAGTGATATGTGGACGGAATGGCACACCTCTTCTCAGTCTTCTGACCATAAATATACACAAAGCCTAGATTTAAACCTTTCCAGGAGAGTCAGAAAGTGCTCTAAAAAGCTTTACTAGACGGTGACCATTCGAAGTTACAGTCCAAAAAATAGGAAAAGCAGAGGGTTTCAAAGAAAACCAAATAGGTCAAAATTAAAGTTATAGCATCCTTGCTATCCCTCATAATATGTTACCAGTTCAGTTACCATTCAATGAAAGTATTGTTCTAGATCTTCTCATTAAGTACCTAACGGGCACTGTGAATAAAGCCTTCTATTCGAGCCCTCAATCTCCCATCAGCGCCAACAATGGCATATTGGTTAAATCCAGCAAATGTTTCTCTTTAGTCGTGGGGTTTCTGCTTGCTTATGTTTGCGTACAACAACTCTGTGATGCATTGGGAAAATGGCATTTCAGAAACACTTGGTTAGCACAAACCATCAGATGGACAGTCTAACGGGTGTCTTTGGACTTGATTGCTTGGTTAGGGTCTCAGGACACCCTGAATGGTGGTTTTGTCCAACAGGCGTTGTGCCCAGGAAACAACCGATAACTTCCTTGCATTTGAAATCTTTTTCCACCTACGTACGTACTACTGTCGCCAACTCTGGTCACTTCACTTGGTAGCCTCGATTCTATTCCAAACACAGTCCGGCTTAATCAAGCAAGAATGCCCGAAATTCAGACGATGACGGTTTCGGCTATCTTAACGCACCCTGTAGGCGTTTTGGGGTCAAGGTCTACTATCAGACTGCTTCAATCGCCCGGGCTGCTTGGTTATCATTTCAAGCGACACCCCTGCTTGCCTCTGAGCCCATCATGAAATCAGCCTGCTTTTATTTGGGCCCGAAATTAGCCAAATGGTTGATTTTCCACCATGCATCCGGCTTGCGGTCAATCCAGTCTCTGTCGTGTGCGTCATTCGCCCCACTTCAAACAGGCTTGTCAGCTAGTCCCGTTTCCCGGGGGTAATTCGGCCTCGCTGTTGTGTGATTCATCGCACCAGTAAAGTGTGGTCGTGCACTTCCGTCACCGGCTCGTAGCCGGACCTGAAATTTTTCACAAATGACTAGCCTAGGTTACTCTGTTCACTATCGCTCGTTCGTTTCCTTTCTGAGTGGTCTGAGCTGCTAGCACGTGAACAAAACCACAGCACATATGAGCAGATCCCAGCCGGCTTTGAGCTCAAACATGAGCATTTCACGCTTCAGCGCCATGTATCTTTCACCAGCTAGGCGAACGGGCCATGTCAAAGGGAACTCAAGCATTACATCAGAGCCATCTCGGTTACCCGCCAGAATAGGGCTGGCGCATAGTATCGACTCTAGTGAATTTCTTCTCATCTGACCGTCTCAACTAGGTCGTATTTCAATTAAAAGTTGCGTGGGAATTCCAGAGTCCACTGAAGATAGGAGTTACAGAAAAAACTTCCATGTACGCTTCGTTTCCCTTTTTGGTTTGATCTTCATCTTAGCATTATCGTTCCCATAGCTGACGGGAGGAAACGCCTTCGTAAACGATTAGAATCCGAGATACCGTATTACAGAATAACCGGTTAGGTTCGGGCCTGTCAAACTGTCGACATTCAGATTCCTTGCAGGCTTACTGAAAAAATCAGACTTCATGTTCCGTTGCCCTGGTTTCTAAACGGAAGGGGCGTATTTGGACCTGAAGCCGTGTCCTGCTCGGCCCGTGAAGTTTAGTTCTCTCCCAACCACGAGTACGGAGAGAGAAAAGGTGAGCTTAGTTACCCAGATCATCATCGAGGCGCTTATTTACGTCATGCCTCAGTACTGCCGATTAGATGAACACGTGCGCTGTTGCACGTGATGGACATCTTTCTTAACTTCCGTTGATAACCAAACCACATTTCAAAATGTGGATTTGCATGAGGTGACATAGTCAGCGTCATTTGTCATATGACCACATGGCTAACACTAGCATAATTCTCAGTACTGAAATTTTGTGTACCCTGTCCTACCTTTATTTCGTCATATCCATAGTGAAACTTCAAAACAGTTAAAATCATGCCTTGATTGTTGCAAGGTCATTCTTATCAAGCCTCAAGTGGCCAGTTACCTTTTAGGCCAACCCCGTTATCGACGTCCATTTTTTGCGTTCAACTACAGATCCTACAAGGCCGCTGGTTGGAAATGGCATGTGAAACAGTCACGATTTGCTCCAGGACGCCGGGTCGAGAAAGCAAAGAGACGTGGACGAACTGAGGACATGGTTGCACTAAGTTCATAGGCACATTCACGGAGTGTCTTCAAGGTCATTGAATCTGAACTAAATTGGAAACTGCCTGAAATAAAACGTTTCGCTAATGACAGCTTATGGGGACTTCCCTGTTCGGAATTAATTCCCCTTTAAAGAATCGCGAAGAAATAACCATGAAACTTGTCCACCGAGTAATAGGCCGCATGCAGCGAAAATAAGAGAAGAGATATAAGTAAAGCACTGAGTTCTCAACATTTTTCTGTTTCCATTACCACGCCTAACGGCCTTATAACTATCTTGGGTGTAAGCACAATCAACACAAATACCTGCCAGTTTCCGAACTGATTTTTGAACCACAATATATGGCAACACTGGCATTTTGTACTGATCGTGCAACGTTTGTCAACTGAACGTACTGATTTATTTTAATTGTAGGAACTTATCGATCAGTATTCACTTTCAAATGATTGATAATTTTCTGCTTATTGATACTACATTTTGTTAATGAAAAACCAAAACGTAACTATAAACAGATGTTACATCTCAGTTAGTCTGATAATCAATTTTATAGAATCTGCTTTCTGCTGTAGAGTCACTGACATCTACTGAACGCAAAGTAATCTACCCAAGACTGATATTTAATCTTGGACGAATTTGGTGTCCAGTAAATTTGCCCACCGATTGGTTCTGACTTACTCGAACTCGTTTCCCTCGTATAATTTTTGCTTCCAAATTCCATTGGTAAAAACGAATGGTCGCGCAAGATATTGTTTGAGCAAAACGTCGAACTGTCCCCACAGATTCTTCTGTTGAAAATTCCGATGCCCGACAGTGATACGAAGAACAGCATCTGACTACCCGAAAAAAAACATGAATGTGAGGTTTAAGACAAGCGAGAGAGATTCGAAAAATTGCTTGAAATTTTGGTCGGATCATAATCCTAACGTCTAGAGATGGAGGTTCCCGCTGACAGTTGTAACAATTAATTGCTTATCACTATGACAAAAAAGAAACTAAATATCTAACGAAAAGACGTGGCGAACACTGGAAAATTTATTTTTCATTTGAGTCAAAGTGCACTGCAGCCCACCTTTTTCCAGATTTCATTGTTTCCTTGGAGGCTCCATCGCCTAAACGAAGGCATCTTCAGATTGTATGAAGGTCGAATGTCATTCACCTCTCAGCGACAGATTGATTTTATGTGAAAACTGCAGTGGATAATGACATTTCAATCTATTTACCAAAACTTCTTTAACCATATTCGAATCACGATTGACTGACAAACAGACTGACTGACTGAGTGAACGACTGACTGAGTGAATGAATGAATGAGTGAATGAATGAATGAATGGATGAATGAATGAATGGATGAATGGATGAATGGATGAATGAATGAATGGATGGATGAATGAATGAATGAACAACTAACTGCAGGGCTGAATTTGATGGCTGACTGGCAGGCCGAATGACCGATTGAATGACTGATTGACTAAATGAGTGACGGACTGACTGAAGGACAGAATGACGTTCGCGAGTGACTGACCTTCAAGAGTGACTCGTTGACTTAGTTCTGTGGCGGACTGAGTCACTGATTAATTCAAAGACTGAATGAATCACATCGGTGATGGGCCGACCTTGGTCACTGCCTAACTTACTGATTGCCTGACTGGCTGACTGACTGACTGATTGACCTAATTAATGAAGGACATTGGTAACTGAAGTTGTGACTCACTGTCCATG
>LUCM01000819.1:115930-141505 GCA_008360955.1 Fasciolopsis buskii | reverse complement strand
CAATAACACAGTCAACCGTTCGATCATCAGCTACGAAAATGAACTGGCCAGTGGGTCAGCCACTCAGACAGACAGTCAGTCAGTCAGTCAGCCTGTCATTCATTCATGCAGCATAAATAAATGACAGCCTGACTGCCTGACTGAATTTGGTGACTGACTGTCTGCCTGAATGAGTGATTGCATGACAGACTGCGTGAATGACTCACTCACTGACTGAGGGATTGACTGAGTGGCTGACTGATTTTGGCATCTGACTTATCGACTCTCTGACGGTCTTTGGTGACCGATTGACCGAATGACTGACTAAATGAATAAGTGGCTGACTAACTTCGGTGATTTATTGTTTGACTGACTGATTGACCTACTGACTGGTTGACTGATCTTCGTGACTTAGTGGCTGACTAACTTTTGTAACTGACTTACAGTTACACAGAATGACTGATTAAATGCATGAATGAATGACAGGCTGACTGACTGACTGACTGACTGTCTGTCTGAGTGGCTGACCCACTGGCCAGTTCATTTTCGTAGCTGATGATCGAACGGTTGACTGTGTTATTGTCTTTTTGGCTGACTTCATTTGAAGGGTCATTCATTAACTTCTAGGATTGGCTTCCTGATTGAGGGATTGACTGACTACTGACTGACTGACTAGTTGACGGAACTCCTTTTGACCTTCTTTCACTGAAGATGAACACAAGGCACACCTCGATTACTTTCACCTACGAGGTGACATTGTTTCTGAGTACGGAAACTTCTGTGTTTTCATTGTCCTAGCAGCCTTTGGCTGTCTTCTAGCTGCCTCTTACTGTTTTTAGCAGCCACGACATGTGCGGTTTAGGCACCAATTTCCAGGTTGTAATTACCTTTATCGGTGAAATTCATTCTAGGTTATGACACTGCCTTAGTGGGTCATACAATTCATACTTGGCGCATGCATCCACACGGTGTTTTGTTCGAAAAAAGTTCCAACCCAGGTCATGACTGTTGAGAGAAACTCGAAAGATGCCCAGAGGCCTCCTTCTTGATCTTCCGTACAATGTGGTGCGCACTGTGTCACGCTCACCACCAGGTAGCCAAGCAGTTGCTGATCTTCGTTCGACTGTTTGTGACTGGAACTGTGTGCAGTTTCACCATGAGACCTTCTGACTAATTATCTTTATCACGTGTATCCGGTATACATATGAATGCTTATGCAGGCAAACATCTCGTTAGTTGCTAAGTCGATTTCGATGTTTCTTTGACTGCCAAGTGTAACATCATTCGGAAAGAATATCCGTTACTCATCACTGATTATCCGTATTCCGACAGTGAACAGTTCCTCAGCACAAGTATCAGCGGCTGATGTGAGCATCATTTTACGTACGGTAGGCTTGATTTTGAAAGTCTAAAAGAGGAACAAACCTGGTAGATAACTTTCCTAATAGTGAGTACGCATCTCTCCAACTCAACTTCGGGCTAAGATGCCCTCATCTATTCAGAGAAATTGTTGGGTTTTCACCACAAAGTTTACTGGTTTAAACTTTCTATGCTTTCATCTGTTGACAGATAAAACTATGAAACTGGTAATGAAAATATGCTTCATTATTGCCCATATTTTAAAAGTTAAACCCCGTGATTTAATAGCCTTTGTGCTGCCATCAAGCAATCATGTTTCAAAATGAACAAATGGTGGTTGACCCTCAAGCTGCAACGTTCAAGCCCGCAAATCCGGATAATAGTGCAGACGGCCGAGACTCCTATCGGAGATAATAGTACAGCTATCCTAGAGCAGAGGATTTTTAGGGTTACTTATCACCTGGAGGTAGTAATACGGAGGCAACTTACTGGGTAGGTTAGAACTGGCTGTTTCCACTATCGGCATGGAAAAATTCTACTTGGTACTAGCGGATGGGTAATACATAATTGGTGAGACTAACATACGGGGAAGGAAGTGAGTCATGTAAAATGCTGTGGCAGACATTTCTACATAAAGGCAAGAGATATCAGGCTATGTTGACATGAACGTGTTGCGTCTGTGCAAAATAATAAAATTAACTAGTCGAACGAATCGACGAATGTGATACAGGGACCAAAGAGAATAAATGACATTAGACGTTTAAGCAAAATGTTTGACTAAATGTAAAAACCACCGACAATTTCAGGTAAAAAGAATATGAACGAAGGATGTTACATCTAGATGAATACTTTGATAATATGTCCAGATTAGATGACATCATGGGGCAGGGTTACTTTTACATGATTCCATGATTTTTATCATGGAAACTGCTTTATTTTCATCTGGCAAATAAAATAAATATCTTCGTTTATTAAGTGAAAGAAAACTGTTTTTGCATTTTGATTTAGGATGTGATTTATAAGAAAACGCAGACCAGTGAACTGAAAAGCTGAAATAATAGCTTAGTTCTTGCCAAAGTCCTATTTGGTTTACTCCCGAATGCTATTTCACACAAGCTATCTAACAATGATTTTATTAGCACTCTCAATTGAGCAAGCAACGTGGAAGTAATAAGGGAAGAGCTAATGATCTCGCAAATGCATCATCCTATGGTAATATGATTATCGAATGGAAATTGTCTCCAGTAAATGTGAGAAGATGGGGCTATAACCACTTAATCATACAGATGGAGAAATCCAAAATAAACGGACATAATTCGATGCATCACTATAACCAGGGACCCGATAACTTTTTCTGTTAATTAAGTAAATATCAGGCACAGAGCAGGGAAACTCAGACTTGCCTTGGTGATTTCGAAAGGTAACAAATTTCTCATACGGGGTTCCAAGAATTCGCCGAACTCTATTGATCTCGCTTTTTCATACTGTGATCCATGGCCCCCGAATTCATACAAGATTTCACACGTTCTAAGTGAATAAATATAAATGCATTATTTTTTTCGGCTGGTGGTTAGTGAGGACCGAGGAACTGACGCATAAGGTCTTAATCATTTAACTAACCTGTCGTAGAACTTACTCACTTTGTATCGGAATTGTGGCTACGGTTATCTCGCGACGAAAATCTGTAGAAACGAGAAATATTTTCACCAGTAATATGAAAATACTGGATTAAAAATTTGTGGTTCAATAAACACTAACATTCAATTCGTTATCATTTATCGTGGGACAATGCCCTACATTTGTTTCAGTGAGTACCTCATGAATCACGTATGATGCTTATCCACAATGCTGCGAACGAAGCTCCGTTCCTTGTGAACATTATAATGTTAATCACAGCTTTGTTGGTCTTTTTTAGTTTACAACACAACGTTTATCGTGCGCAACCTTTCAGCGGGAATGACTGTGAATTTATATTGATAAATTTCACTGCTATATATATATGCTTAAAAAGAGTGGATTGGCTTTTTGCTAACTCTCTGCTTACTTGGCCCATCAAATGAATTTGTATGTCAACTAAGGTTACTCTCGGTTAGTACACAGAAACGCATAAAAGTACAAAAGCAAAAATATATCCGTCCGAAAAATTGTCCGATTCTTGTGTTTGGTTTTAAGATTAGGAAGTATCTCGTCGAAGAGAAATGGGAAAATTAATTAACTATAAGAAGAAATGGTGCATGATCCGACAATTCTTATTTCTGCCACATCAAGTGTAACAACCTCATCGGTCGATGAAAACCACCGACATTTCATCCTAGGCTTTTACAAACTCGATGGATTTGAAAAGTTTCTCTTAGCACAAAATTACTCTTCCCTTATTGTCTCGTTTTCAGGTCAGTCCAAATCAGAAGATCTAGGCGGTCGTGAAAGAGATTTTGAAACTACCGACTTCCTTTCAACAATCCACCCTCCTAAATTGTGCGCTACTATGTCGGTTTGATGTATCAAATCAGGGAGTAATTTAAGTTCCATTCTGCTGGTTTTGCCTCGTCATCCACTCCCCGAATAAGACATGTACTATCCGTTGTGCCTAGATCTTAGGTCTCATCTCAAAGATTGTCTGGTGGCCTTTCCTATTTCGACAATGGACATAGATTTTCCTAATTTCCTTGGTTCACTAGTTTGCGGGACTTTTCCCCTAAACAGGTCACCTCTGAAAGATAATAATGTTGTTGGCTTTGGGGCTTCAGACTGGCTTGAATACAAGAACACTCAAGTTGAAAGTGTTACGAAGTGAATAGCACCTACCTCTCTACGCAACACAGGCCGTCCGAACGTCATCGTGATGCCTCAGTGGCCGTCGCCTTGCAACTGGACGAAATCGATCCATTCAGACAAACTGACTCGCTTACGAGCGGAGTTGCTACCGGTTTAAGCAATTCGTATGACAAGAGGAGTGATGAAAGTGTAAGAATATACATGGCAGCAATCACGGTACTCCAACGACATCATACGTTCGGAAGTTTTCGAAGCATCGTACATCTTGGAGCTGAAAAATTTGCAGTAACGAAGAACTGCCCCTTTTGTTGTACGAAAAGTGCATTTGCTTCCTTGTGTTTGAGATTTTCAAGATTCCGTTCAGATGAAGAAACTGTCATATTGTGCTGGGTGCAGAGGAAGCACATGGAACTACCCTAATGCTTCTCATTCTCATGGGGCCCGCATGTCTAATGCTACTGGTTTTCTCCAGATTTTGCATGTTCTTGAAGTTCTAAAGTTGTGATGTTCTAGTCTGAAACGATATACTAAATGGAATGCGAGTGCTTGTCAGATGGGAAATTCTACTGTCAATTTCCAAATCAAACGAGTAAGGAAATACACAACAGATCATCCACCCACCTCCACCCACACTTGATTCGTTACATTACTGCTGGATCAGACAAAGTACTGCATTGATTTTCAGATTGCCGTCATCCATTACAATGCACTACTGGTAAGTTCAAACACAGTGGGAATAATGAAGTTGATCAAGCCATTCCTTCATTCTTCCGGACTTGGCACCGCATGGTTAATTTTTTGGTCGATTCTTGTCCTTCATTATTTCACAAATAACCATAGGGAGAAAGGAAGTCACCATATGCTAGTAAAGTAAAAATCGATTTGGAACACCCTGCATACCATATCATTTTAACAAGAAATCGTGTAGTTACTCACCATACTTTATAACTGAAACTTTACCTTTTGGTTCAATCACCTCGTTTTTAGTTTCAAGGTTGGGTGGATCACTGTTTCAAATTTCGCAGGATGCATTCAATCACTGACATTTATCGGGACATTTGAAGATTGCCTAACTCATCAGTGAAACTTGAACCCACAATGGCCAGTGCCTGTTTGAAACTTCCGCATACAAATTTCATCGGCCTAAAAATCGTAATCCTTTAAAATTATTGTTTATGGGTGCAACCCACATCGTGGCTTTTGGATAATAACTTCTTGGGTTTCTATCCCTTCAGTGACAGTCAATTCTTGTTGGGCGCAGCTAGAAATTTATTCTGGCATCGTTCTGGAAATAATATAAACTGCTAAATTATTGTTTATGAGAGAAAAGGGATTTATTATTCACTACGTCTTTTCCCACATTATTCCGGAACTATTTTGAAATTACTGCAAATTATGTTCAAACCATTCTGAAATATGATTCAACCGAGTTTTGAGATCTTGTTTGCATAGGCCGAAAGTCTGATTCGACTTATATGACGACATTTGTGCGCACGAACTGTCAAGTACACTGATTATCGATGCATCACTCTGCAATCTGTGACCAAATTTACTTTTGACAAGCCCGGTGAAACAGATGCATGCTCTTACCCAGTTTTGGACATCATTCCGAAAAAATGCTGGAAATGACATAGTAAAGTTTAACGCTCACTAAGAGACAAAGATCACAAAGTATAAAGAACGACGTCCATTCTACATTCCCTGTAAACCTCGCTATAATCGAATCCATATTGTGGTAGACCTTATAATGGTTAGAAGAATTTAATCACTTCATGACAATGTAAACCAGTGGGGTATGAAAGGGATATATCAAAACTTCCATAGGACGTGTATATTACCCAGCTTACCTCAGAACGGATTGCGAACTGAGACAAACGCGAAATATTGGTGTGCATAAAATCGTATGGTCCGGATTAATACAATGTTTGCCGTTGGCCAACGTCCCACCGGAAGCCGAGAAGTGGTGTATTTTGACGAACAGATCCACCGGCAGGCTTGGTGGGGCCAAACTGATTCCTCGCCGAGTCGTGGCAACCGTCCGCCAAGTGATCAGAAAGAACCATAGTAGAATGTAGCTGTTTCTAAACGCTTTGAAATGAAACGAAAGGGAGATATCGAACGTAATTTCATGGATAACCCATCCTGTAGAGTTTCCATTAGGCTTTCATCAGGGTGCATTTCTGACTGATTTGCATATTATGACTAAGCAACTAACGCAACTAGGCAACCTGCATCTGACAATTCTATACTGATAATTACTCACGGTGTATAGACTTCATTTTTTGCTATGAAACGACTTACTTTCAGAGTTCAACGTCTGAAGCATTTTAATCATATATATATATAACTTCATGAAGAGCTTGTTATGCCACAGAAGCGACAGGACCAAAGTAGCTAAAAGATTGTTCTCTGCTTGATTTTCCGATTAAACTAGTCAAGAATTTTGATGGTCATAGGTTATTGTCAAGATCAAATCCTCCAGAATACTAATAGCGCCGCAGTATGGATGTGCGCCGAACAGACGTAAGATTCCAAGAATGGTGAAAGTCAGGATAAAGTAGGAACAACAAAAAGGACATCAGTTTTAGCTGGCATGAAATGGAACATTTATATTTCTTTTGGTCCACCAGGAATCCCATTCGTTGGGTTACATTATTTAGTTTCACCGAGAATTTCTATTGTGAACAGATTCTCATTGAGTTTCTGCCACTAGACTTCACAAATCGTTCAAATTGTCTTCACTGGTGATCGTGACAGCCTGTTATTAGAAAGTGCTCTGCTTGGCTGTTTCGAAAATTGCTATTTTACACATAAACTTCTGAGTTTTCATTCAACGTCTGTTGTTAAGCGATGAAGTGGGAAGCAGCTTTCGTCTGAGTTGGCAATGCTATTTGGTGCATGTTAGTTCTGATGTTTTGCGCCAATCGTTTCAAAGACAAAAATGCTAATCTAGCATCAGCGTTTTCCTCAACGGAAATGCCAAAACCCAACACGTTTTAATTACAAAACGACTTATAAGCGAGCAGGTAAGTGTCTACTTTCGGTGTGAGGCTAAAGAAATCCCTTCACCGCGCAAAACCACCCTACGTGATTTGCCTAAACGATTTTCCAGCGTCAACACTGATTTTAACTTCAATGTTACTTTTATTTTGCTTGATTTCTTGTTTTCTGCCGCCAAATTATTTCGCCACCATATCACAGTCCAGAATTTTCGCTGACCACATCCACGTAATCATCTGTTTCATTTATTTGTTTTCTCTGTGGATCAGACCGCTTGATTAGGAAACCTGTAAACTCTATATCCATTGTTTAATTCGCTTCGTAAGTTGATATGCGATCTAACAGTGGCAAGATTTGATTGTGCAAAACGAATGGAAACAGAGGGTGATATGAATTTATACGTAATTCGAATTCACCGCACACAATAAGGTCAGTGCTGTCCAAGTCACCTGGATCGCAGTCTACGCGTTAGAAAGACTGGCTGTCTTCGGTCACAGTTAAGGCGCTGGACATGCTGAAAAAACATCCTTATTGGGCTTTGCTGTCACCACGGGTTGACTGGACAAATCAAACTAATTATCAAAATTTGTCAAAATCAAGGAAATTCCAGTAGCTGCATTCTAACCAAAACCCCTAAATCAACAAGCTTTCAGTAAGAAGCAGTCTGCACCGAAACCAGTTGAAAATAGAAGCTACTAAGACGACATACATTATCTGCGGGAAGATGGTAGTGATCAGTTGTGACTTGTCCAGTGAAGCAGTAGCGGGCGGTAAAGAAATTCGAACCCGTGACATTCACCTCCATATCTTTCAATGTTAACGCGTTGACGACAGTCCGTATTTTCTCCAAGATTCCGTTTGCAGACATTTACCCATGTTCTTGGCATTCTTTCAGTCTATCTACCTTATGTATGACTTTGAAAAAAATCACACATGGTATTCAAATTTGTTTCCTTCCTTTACCTTCAGTGAATCAATTAAACCTTTCGGCTCCACTTTGTGATGCTTAGGTTAGGTTGACGTGGCATGTTATTCCTTTCCAGTACTCCGAACAACTGACTTTCCTGTGATTGCACGGTTGCTGGTCATCTGATGGTTGACTGAGACTATTCTTTACTCGACTCTCACCATCGGTCAGCAGCCTCAAATTCTAATTTGACCTACTCACACTGGGCTATAGCGAACACAATTATCCTCGCTAAATGTACGACTGCTGGAGGCTGCAATCTGACTGGACATGACAGGGCTGCAAAAAGAGTTCAGCTAAAAATGATTCCGATTTTGTCAAGTTAGTCAGGTGACGACAACAACACGAAACGGCCGTTTACATTCTCAAATACTCTTCATTTATGCATGTGAAGTTTCATAAACTCATCGGATGCTTACTGAGTGGCAATTCAAATACAGAAAAAGATATGACATTTTGGTTCTCATTTTTAATACCACATGTTTGACTGGTGTCTGCTCTAGCCCAGCAACTGCCAATAGAAAGCAAAGTGGACGCAGTTGTACTTTGCTTTTGCAGCCTCCGAAAAATCTTCGACTGCGAAGCTAGCTGTTTCATAAAATATACCTAATCTCCACACTCCAATGTTTGTTGTGTTAGTAGTAAGAGAGATTGTTAGCTACGACACAGCTAATTTGTTTATATTTTGTCTCATATTTCTCAACTTCTACTTCCAAATTAGTTACTTCAAAAGTAACTGGGAACTGCCACCCGTCTAGATCGATCTAATCTTGCCCGAGTAAATCCCGAAAGCTAAACTCATACACGGGCATTTATGCACTTTTGTGAGGCAAGATGGGCTGAGCGTTTCTAAGTTAACCTCACATTTGTGAGCAGAGTAACGTTGACTTAACCGTACAACATAAAGATCGAACGTGGTCTTCGGAATCCAAAAAATGCTGTGGTTATGGGTCAATCACAGGCGGACGGCCCGGCCACTGGGCAGAATGATTTTGGAATTTTCTTGTATTTACCATCACCAGACCATCTCACAGTCTTCTTACGGCATTTATAGGATGCAAGATTTCTGGGTATGCGATGGCAGTCAAGAGGTCAACAACACCGCATTTCAACCAGGAAACTATGGGTTCGATTCCTACCTTCCTAACGACCAAATGACGCAGCTGACAGCTGACAGCTCTTCAAAGTCAATAAAGGTAAGGATTATCATAGCCGGGTTCTTGGCCGGTGCTATGACGATCATTGTTGACGCCGGCTTGATATTCATTTCGGAGATTAAATCCCCTCTATGCTTGCAGGAAAGTTTGTTAAGTTTCGGGGGAAAACAAACAAGCTTTCGTTTTTAAACGGCGAGTTGATTCTTCCCTGCATTTTGCATTTTGCATAAAACCAACTGCACTAGCCGAACGTCAGTGCAGCAGACTGGGTGACTACCAACTGCTGGACCCTGACCATGGAGACGGGAGGAGCCAACCGAAGCCAACGCCGAAGCTAACGTCTTCATACCTCCACTCCAAGTCATAGCTTGAATGCCACGTTCCTTCTTCCAGCCCTGCTCAGTACGTCCAAAAGGAGCACGAAAAGGTAAAAGACAGGCACAAGTGTAGTAAGTATTCAAGCCACCGAAGGCGATGTTGAACAATTACTTCCGTCAGAGGACGACTGTACCCAACATGCGACGACGGACCTCGTCGTGGCATTGTACTCCCTTCCCTTGAGAGAAGGCTGGATGTCATGTTGGCACCACAAATTTCAAAGGTTCGCAAAGTCTGCTCTGGGTTTCTCAATTCCTGGTAAGACCTTCTCCCCAAGACCACCGCCAAGTGTGATCAGACTTGGGAAGCACTTAAAGCCATTGATTGCCTCTAACCGATCACTCTAAAAGGTGAGTGCCGGTACAAGAATCTACCAATATTTAAGAAGTACCTTGCATTTTCAAGGTGCAAAGCACATTCTATACCTTGTTACCTTAATCGCCTAGCGGTCCAACGTGCATAGGACTGCATATGAATTGTCACTCATCAAGGCGGTAAAACCAACATACTCCAAGGAAACAACTCAGTCGCTGAGAGGAGTTCAGCCCCACCATCTAAAAGGCCAAATAAACCTTTCTGTAGTATATTCTTTATGACGAATTTGAAAAGAAATCGGGATATAGGGCAGTATCACCATAATCTATTGGAGAAGGTGAAGGGTGTGGATGGCTGTCCACATGTCTTAATTCGATTTGAAGCATGACAGTATAACTCTCTGAGGACTGATAAATACTTCGCAAGCATCCAATTTCTCAACAAATCTTGCCATAGTGCAGACCTGTGAACACAGTCAAAGGCTGTGGGGATGTCTAAGAACACTATAATTGTTGCCTCTTAGAAAGTAAAACGGTGGTCTGACACCCGTTGGAGGGCGAAGATTTGGTGGATGCATCCACATCCAACTAAATACCCAGTCTGTTCCTCACGAGATTGCCCTTAACGGGTGTTGTACAGTTTGTGAAGAATGACAGGCTAAAGCAGCACTGAGGCCATTGGGAATAGGCTACTACCCCTATAGTTAGCAATCACCATGCAAGCTCTTTCCTATGATACGGACCATCAAACTCTCGCCAAAGAGGGTACGTTACTACAGTATCACCTTCGAACTTGAATTCTCTTACCAGAGCCGTTTCACCATCTTCAGACAGAGCCGGGGAAAGGCTATCGGACCCTGGCGCTTTGTGACTTCTTAGTATTTGGATTTTCCAGAGAATCTCCACCTCAGTTGGTGGGTCTGTTGTGGCAGGCCACCGGACGCTTTCCAGAATATCTGTGGGAGGCGCTGACACTGATAGCCCGTTTAGTTGTTGCTTTGATAAGTTGATCCGACACAGTGTACAAGAAGTCGATGCAGGCTGTGGACAGACGAACCATTAGCTTAATGCCTTTCTACCGGTAGCTCCGATGAGGAGAAACGGCTTGTGAGAACTTCCCATGGCAGCGCCATGTTCTACCTTCAAATCTTATTGATACCAGAGCTACCCATTCCCACGCAAGCCTGCACGTCTCTTTAGGAGCCGTGCTTTATTATACTTGCTACCAACCGGAATATACTCGCTTGCGTTAAGAAAGCGCAAAAAAACAGCAGAAATCTAGTGTGTCACAACGCAACGAGTTGGGCCACAACTCACGAAGCCAGCAGAATGTAAGATATTCTTGATAAACGGCCAGTGCTCACTGATGTTTTGAGGTGGGGGAAGTCCCGGCTTTTCAGCCAGTGCGCATATAACCAACGCTGCATCATACGTTTAGAATACCCACCAAAGCGCATGGATAGCCTAGTGCATACTAACAAGTGGTCGGAATCGAAAAGAGCGCTCCAGTACAATCGACAGTCTTGTAGCGTTGCCTTTTATGGTCAACAGTGATATGGTCGATTTCGGCCCACCGATGATTCTAAGATGGCCGACGCCAGGTGACGTACCGGCGATTGGGATATATGAAGCTCGTATTAGCGAGAAACAGTTGATGGTCTGAACACAGAGCCAACAAACGTTCCTCGCTTTCAGAACGACAGGAATCGAGGTCGAAGGGAACTTTTATGTGCACCTCATTTGAGGACAGCCAACCTACTCTAGCACTCCTGGCCCTTGCTAAAATCATGATGTCATCCCGTAAAATACCGTGCAACTTTTGATAGAAAGAATCCTTGACTGGATCTGGGCTGCAGTTTTTAGTGCGTAAGATGAGACAAAAAAGAAGTTGTGTCTATCAGAGCAGCGATTATTTATTCTGCATGAACCTCTAAGACTCACTGCTCATAGCCATCTGTCCACTGGGACTGATTGCGAGTCTCCTGGATACAGCAGATTTTGACGGCTAGGGTCTCCAGTGCATGAGCTAAACACCCCTGTTGACTTACATACATCAGTCTAAGCATACTGAATGAGGCCAGTTTGAAGGGGCACCGAGGACAAGGGGATGCATCAGAATTTCCAGGAAAAGTACGTTGGGTGAGATTTAGATACTGTTTGAGGGAGAATGCGAGAGAACAGGGACAGAATTTATTCAGGCGACGTTTCCAGTAACAAGGCCGACTGCAGTTCCCGAAGAATCTAAGAAAGTATTTTGGCAAGGCAAATAAAAGGAGCCACCAGAAGAACATTTGTGCTCAGTGGGAGGTCGCTTTTGTTAATAAGATCAAGAAGTGTCTGTCCGAAGATCATTCATTTTCATTTTCTCTTTCTTATGCACTGTGAGCCGCTGTACTACTTGGTGACCCGTTCCAGAGTGGACATTTTTATTCCAGGATGCATCTCTAGCCTTGGAGCGATCAAAGCCGGTGGCCAGTTGATCGGTTCATGTGCCTCTTCAGGAAAACGACGCAGTTCAGCTGAACAGGACAAAGGAAAATGACTCCACTTGGTTTACGGAACACGTTCGCTACATTGTAATATCCTCAGCGGGCCCATGTGATATCTTTTAGGGAGATCGTTTGGTAGGTGGAAATCTACCATGCCCTGGACACTGCTGCTGTTTGTCCTCTACAGCTCATTCGGTGCGTTTGACCCTAACTTTTTCAAGGCTAACAACCTGGATAGTGGTCATTCCCCAATCCGCAAACCATGGACGGACCTAGAAGCATACAGACCGTCTAGTGTTTCTAATGTGTAACAATAGCTTATGGGGGGTTTAGCAGCCGCCGTGATGACTTATCTAACTGGGCTAGACTGAAACGTCAGTATTGGCATGACTCACACGGACGAAACTGAATCGTACGGGCCTCTTGTGGTAGATAGACAACGAAGACCTTGGTGATAAACAACCGAATTCTCAGTTATCCGCATCACTTGAACAAGATGTGAAATTGTCATAGTCTTAATAGGCTATAGCCAGCCGTAGACATGCATATATCCTCTTTGGAGTATGTAACCCCAGACAAATTCAAAGAGCACTTCAGCAGAGCAGCTGTTAGGGAGCATGACCAAATGAAGTTTACGCCGGTTTCCGTCATGACCAATACTACCCAGTAAAAGCATCAATCGAAGCTAATTGTAAGGGCACGATTGCAAAACTAATGGATTCTATTAATCAGACTTAGGAAGACGAATTTCGTCATAGGTAGCTGAAGAATACGGGCGGTAGAGTCGCTAACAGGCGGTACACTTACCTAGTTAACACACCTAGTTAACACTCTGCGCTAGCATAGCTACATTAAATTTGGTTTTCACGGGACAATAGGACAAATTCGGATGGTTAACATACCATTTTACACTTCCAGTTCTATACATTGTCATAATCGAAAGGGCATGCTATCTTTGTCAGTCCTAGTGCGTCGTGAACAGGAAGTATCAGGCATCAGACATTCTTCATCATAAAAGCAAAGTACACTGGAAAATTGAAACATTTTATTCAGAGTTTTTCAGTCTAAGCACTCGTAGAATTGAGAACTCACGCATTTACCCCAGCAGTTGGCGATCTGTCCACTAGCTCGAATTGAAAAACTGATCGAATCGGTGCATTTTAAACCACCCTCATAAGCCCTGTTCCCACACTCACATTCATGTAAGCACACTATTGTGCTGACAGGAGACATGAGAAGCGCATAAGGGACAGAAAAGAGTGGGGGGATGGGTCATCTAATGGCTATCGTAGATTCCATTCCAACTGGTACTTGTTGCAATCTTGGTGAGATCTTATTACTCATAAATCACAAGCGCACAGAAAATGTTAAAATTGATTTAAATATCCACTGAAAATTCCACTCTCCAAGGCAATAAACGGGTAAGTGTTAAATAAAGTTGTAAAGGAAAAAAATCCCTAGACTGAAGGTCATCGGTCGCAAAATGGGGTGTATTGGGTTTGTTTACGTCCATTCTACCGTTATGATTACGGGTTTATCTGACATCCGTGAAACTATGAAAGTCATTTAGGAACCAGTGACGATCATAATCAAACAGTCGTTAAGGAATCAATTGCAACTATCATGGTATTCCGTTCTTCTTCCACTGCTGCAGGCAGACGAAGACCATAGTTACTACTAACAGTTTATAAATGTAAATTTAGTTGATGTGATCTATTGACACATTTGTGCAATACTCGAATTAGTGTATGGAACCAAAAAGGTCCAACGGTTGAAAGCACTCATTTGGATGGATCCTTATATCAAAATGTTCTTTGGCTTTAGTATGGCTTAATCAGAACAGTGGGTAAGTTGTCAAAGGTTCAGTCATCACGGGTAACTTTTCCCAAGACTGTTCACAAAAGCACTTCTGTTTTTCCATGTACTCCAAAGTTAACTTCATTAGAAAAAATAAAAGTTAGATCGTCTGAATCCTGCACCTATAGCAACAACGCTTTATAAATCTGCACATTGGTTGGTGAGCATTTTTTCATCCCATCAATGATGTTGATTCAAATTAAATCAAGATGGCTTCTTCAGGGATACTGCTTCGGAAATTTAAGGTCTAGGTTTCGCAGGACGACCTCGTCGATCTGCGCATATAATCTTCTGAAATTCGAGGCCATTCAGCTGCTAGAACAAGAAGGTTTGAACACGTAACCCAGCGGATGTGGTTAGTCTCTCGATCTCTGATATCTGTGTATCGATCAGCGCATTCCATGTGTAATTTGCTGACGTACTGTTTACTCGTGATCTACTATGATGGCACCCAAAGTCGTTTCTGGTAAAGCTGTGAAGAAGATGCCGAAGGTTGGCAAGAAGAAGTGCAGGAGGAAGAAGAGTTATGCTATCTGCATCTACAATGTGTTACGGCAGGTTCATCCCGACACTGATATCTCCTCGAAGGCGATTTCCATCAAGAATTCCTTTGTGAATGACATTTTCAAGGGTGTTGCTGTTGAGCCCAGTCGTCTTGCTCGCTACAACAAGCGGTCGACGATCACGAGCAGAGAGATCTGGACTGCAGTTCGATTGCTGCTCCCATGTGAGCTAGCTAGGCATGCGATTTCGGAGGGAACGAAGGCGGTGAATGAGTACACGAGCACCTTTGGTCGAGTAGAGAACGATTCCACGGCCCGAGTTAGGCCTAATAAGCCGGCGATGGCCAAGTCGATAAGGTCGTGGTGTTTGGACGTGAAGGTAGCGGCTTGAATCCTCCCACCGCCGGTCAACCTCCCAATTGCAGCCCTGTTTTGGCAGCGGCCCTCTTCTCAAAAAATGATGTACACTGTTATTCCAATAATGAAGAAAGTAATATATATATATATATATATAAACTCCGGTCATTAGTCTAAGTCAATGTAGTTATATGAGTTTTTAATGGCCACAAAACTACATCACTGTAATCAGTTCATTGCAGTCTCCCCAATCAAAATATTACTTGATCATTGCTGTATTCATTTAATAAACGGTGTTCCATTATGGAAAATTTTAACGAAATCTATTCGATTTCGTTTAAGCATCTGACTGAGTGCATTCAACCGTTGTTCTACTGTCCTCATTATTACACATGAGTAACACTGGGCTAAGCCATCTATGCTGATCTCAGTAGTATGTTTCGAATACGGATGGATGAAAAAAGTTACCCCGGAAACACACGATCGGTTTTGCATACCTGAAGAGCGACAATAACTGCGAAGCCGGTCATGTGCTTCCTGGGAAATGTTTTTCACCCATCCGTATGCGAAACATACCACTGAGAAGAACCAATACTATCGGGCCTTGTGTCCCCCTTCTGAAGGTTAGCCTGGCCTTGCCGACGAAAATCCTCCGGCAAATCACCATGTAGTTCTTAAATGAACTTATCATATATTCACGCTCTTAACGATTCAAATGAGATTTTAGTGGCATCTACGTTCAAGTTTATTAAATATCGCGACTACTTGTAATTATCATGACAACAATATTATTACAGTCCATATCTATTCGGAACATTATCAGGGTGGATAATGGATCAATGTCTGTAAAGATTGCGAAATACGAGTAATGACCACCCTTGTATCGTAGGCGACCTCCAAATGCTCTTTGTAGTCTACAATGTGCACCAGTCGACAAGAAAATCTATGGTAGGGGCAGAATGGCAGCCACGTTTTCAGTTAGAATGTAACTACGGATTATAACGAGGCCTAACTGATTTGTTCGGGAGAGAGGGAAATAATACAGACAGTGTTATGGGATAGGGTCAACATATATTATGACATTATACCAAGAAACACGGTGAAATGTGACTTCATTTTATCGTGCGGACATCAATTTCCCGAAATCTAACAAAACTGTACGTTCCTTCATGAAGGCAAATATAATCCTCATGGAACAGATATAAATAAACTGCGTGTAAACGTTCACGAACATTTCGGGCAGAGCAATGAATAAAAAACAGGCGGTAGTCATTAGATGGAATCTAGAGAATATAGACTGATAGCCAGATAATGCAAAGTGATGGACACTAAGTACTAAGTAATAAATCTGAACGATCTTCATGGTTCCAAGGCCTATATTAAGCTACATTGAACTGCATAGGCTTTTTCTTACACACATTTTAGTCAAAAACCGAAAAGGGTGCATTTATCACTGGGTTGAAAATGGTAAGCAAGACTCGCTAACCAGAAGGACGAGTGAGACCAGAAAATTCTTCATTTGCAAGCTTTCTGCAAGCACGCAAACTTTGATCATGCATTTCCAGGGCTAAATCAGTCAGTAACATCACTGAATGTTGGCATGAGTTGGAGATGGATCTTAAAACCTGATTTCAGCGCGAATTGCAGGAAAATAGTAAAGACGAGTAGAAAAACTCACAGCTGGGAGAACGAAAAGATGACATTCTGCTTTTTTCCGAAAACGGCATCTATTTTGTTCAAAATAATGAATCACAAGGCGTATTTACATAAGGCGACCACCTCAGAGTTTCGTTTGAATTAATGACTCCGAAACATTTATCAGAGTAGACCCTGGAAAGTGTCTCTGTGGTTGTGAAGGGTGGTTAAGATGAGCACGTAGACCGGAAAAAAGAAAATAGTTATTCGAAACATTTAAGTGGGTTAATTTGTAAACCAGAAAAGTGGTAAGGAGAAAAGAAGCCGCCGGAAAAATGACGGTGGTTTTTAATTTCAGATATGGCCTGATAGAATGCAACCTCGTAAGCATAGTTGGTAAGTGACTGAAATACATCGAAAATGAACAGGGAGAAAGAATAGCATCTTGAGGCAGTCATGAATTGTTAACTAAAGGGTTTTGTTCCATTGCTCAGTGGTTTGTACCGAGTTTTTACTGCCATAGCAGTCAGATATCCATGCTAATAGGAGCCTGGGTCAGCCAAATGTTCCCGATTTTTTGAGCCAAGTAGATCATGAATCAGATTGGAAGAGAAATAAATAGCATACAAATAACAACTTACTGATTACTTTGATCTATATAAGGTCATAGTTATGACGAACAAAGGAAACCACAACATGCAAAGTGCACCTAGTAGATTCATGAACAAACTGAAGGAGATCTTTAGGAGAATAAGGATGGAAATGCCATTCATAGCCATAGTACTACGCCTTGGAAGTAATAAAAAGTACTATCCTGACCAACCTCTGGGGTTTTTAGTGGTACTGAGCAATTTAAATATTTCTTTTCCAGATTAGGGCTCGATTGCACACTACCATCTTGATTAACTGGATGGACAAGTGGGTGGATATTACTGGCGGTGTCTGCAGCACATTTTACAAGTCTTCGTTACTCCGCAAAAATCGAATGACTTAACATGAATAGCGATCAAGTTCTGGCGCTGTGTTATTGCGTTTGGTCCAGCTCATTCATCGCACATTTTGTCACGAGATTTGGGCAAGCTGGTCTCAGTGCCACGCGGATGAGACAGAGGGTTTGAGTGGTGGAACGATTTCGTTTCAGTCCCGGATAAATAGTATATGCTGTGCCGCTCACACCACGTGTGCTGCGTACGTGGGGTCCTTAGCATCCACTTTGCCAAATGTTCACAGGTTAACAGAAATGGTCAATTCAGAAGAAAAGAATATTCGCGAGTCTAACAAATGCCATTGATTGCCGAAATAACGAGCGTAGCCAAAAAACGTTGGGGAAAACGGATTCAAAGTACGAGCCCCATTGGAGTTACGTATCGCGTCCAGCGAGAAGGGAAGAAGGGAAGACCGAGTGACCGTAAAAACCACTGATACAATCCACTCTCATGAAAACGACGCTAGTCACATGAAACAAAAACATTCAGAGAACTGGCGAGATAACTTCACTTTTATAACCCATCGGAAGACATGCAAGACTGCTTTAAATTAAATGATGGTAACTGGGACCCATCCGAATGCTTTAAGAACTGAAGTCGATAATCACGAGTTAGTGAACTGATGCGAGTGCAGATAAGTTTGCCTCATATTCAGATCCGATGTCAAGTGAGGACTACTACGTTTGAGCCAGACCAGTTATAGTGACACTTTCTGAAATTAAATTCAATGTTTCTAAATTCTCTTATCGCAGCTTTTGCTTAAATTAACTTTTCTGGTCACTTTCAGGCAGGCCACGGCTACCCAAGAAGAGCAAAAGTTTCAGAATGTAGCCCCAAACGACCTTCTCATGCCGCAAAACTACATGAAATCAACCACTTTAAAAATCACCCGGGTACATTTGCGGACCCTTTTTTGACCGCAGTAAAAAGCTCTTAGCTCACTTATATTCCCTGTAAAACAATTTATTTTTATATATATGTTAACTCTGAAATTTCTCTAAGTACCCTTTGAAGTTTGTTAGTCTCACTGTAATTATCAGCAAGTGCGCGTTAGAACGTAACGGCGTTTAGTATACCAAGGGATTGGCATACTCTTGTTTGCATTCTGCAGCTATCAGTCAATCACCAGCTGCTAAATACGTGGCACGATGGAGGTCGGGCCAAATGCGCAGACGTCATCCTCCACGTACAAAGTATTCACAAGTGAAACACAATTTTCACTGAGAAATTGGATTATATGAAACATTTACAAGAAAGTCAACGCAGATAAAAATTAAATTTCCATGAAGGTTAGGTGTAAACAATGGGGTTAAACATTACCGTGTTGCGGCAAAGCATCAGTAAGCCTCTGTATAGTATGCCTTATAGCAAACACGTATCGACGACATCAGAGAGCTGGTGACACAGATACATATTCAAGTGACGATGCTGTCAGTTTAATAAAAAATTCCTTCGCGTTTGCAAGCGTGTTCGTTAACTGTCAACAGTGATTGCAAGCGTATTTTGTCCAGGTATCAAATCGTTGGGCGAATCCGTGATGGACGCAGTTTTGCTCGACGGAAATGTCTCACTGCTATTTCTGTATCATCAAACGTGACTAGACAATGAATGCATCATCTTAAAACCGGATTCAAGTGAAAATACAACTAGTAAAATTAGTAGATATGCTGTAAATGTAACCCTTGTTGTGATGTTTTGTTTGCATCATCGTAGACCAAGATATTGCATTTGTCATAACACATGCACGTGTAACAAACGCGGCTTTCTGAGGATGAAAGTTCTTTTCAATGAGGAGTGTTTTTATTTCGTCAATGATTACAGTGAAAAACTTCCCAACGGCAGATGGTTCACCCATTCCGAAAGAGAGGCCAAACGTGAATACGGCGGTCTACAAAGGAAATGCACGGATCAAAATAGGCCAGAATTTTACCAAGATCCACGAAACAGAAAGAAAATATTGACACAAAACTGACTGCCGATTTCTCTATAGGTCCGCCAAATTTAAGCGCGAAAAATTTAATTAAATGTAAATGACTTATTTTGACCTGTTCATTAGCTCATTCCAGATCTGACAGGTTTCGCTTGATAAAATATAAACAAATCTTCCATTTACAGCAACAAACTGATGTTACCGATAACGAATTATATCTTATATATATATATATTGATTATTTTACTAATAAGAGTAATACTATAGGGAAACTAATAAGAAACACCTAATGGAGAAAGAGTTACTTACAGCGTTCAAACCGTCTTTATCTAGTCACCTGACCAAACGTCCTCCAGAATTTAATGTCATTAAAACATGTGAAAACAATGATCTCTAGGAATACTGAAATGATATTCTCAATGTGTAACTTTTTAAAGGTTTGCGGCATTATGTTCATCACATTATTTCGCATGAGCAGCTGGAACACTGCTAGCGTGCACTATTTCCACGCTATAAAGTCAGCTTCAATAATGTTTCGCTTTTGCTCTTTGCCAGTATTGTTAGATGAACCATTTTAAGCAGTTCCTAATTTTTTGTGACGTCTTTTCAAGAAAGCTGGATAGAATTGATCAACCTTGAAAACAAATCATTTTGGTGCGTTTTGCGGCCACCGGTGATGTTTTGGTATGTCATAGTAGATTCGGATTACCTCCCAGTAACACCAGGCCATCGTTTAGTAGCGTCGGGACCTGGGTTGAAACAAAGTCGCATTTCGGCTATCGACAGAAATCAGTACTGGCTCAACAATTCGCATTTCTGATACATTAGCTTCCCGCCTGACGTGCCTGCTTGCCATATGCGATGTTCACAATCGTGCGTTTGTGCTACTCCAGGCCTGGGTTGCCAAAAGCAAACGTAGCCCAATAAGTGATAGCAGAGTGCTGTCAAACAGTTGCCAAAGAATACCGAAAAGCGGAAGGATTCCCAGGTTTTCACTTAAGATGTCTTCTACACACAAGCTAATGTAACTGTTATTTAATGCCGAAGGAATGACGAGACAAAAGGTGTGGACGAGCTGTATTTGGACGGCAAACCCTCGGTGATTTTGTACTCTCCAATTTTGTTCCCTGTTTCACTTTCCCGATGTACTTTGCCTACTTTATTAATTCACAGTAGACAAAGTATATCAGTGCGCTACAAATATAAATATTCTTCACAACTCAAAACCGTCAGCCGTTTTGTCTTTCTTGCAACGAGTTACATACAAATGCGCAGTCTATTTAATTGCCGTCATACACCGTTGCACTTCATTCCAAAAAAATATTTGATGTTATTGAAGTATCAAGTAAACATTTTCAGTCCAAAATTTGTACATAAAACTCAGTGGCTTGCAAATAAATTGTAAACAAGATCGAGGGTCTAGGTGAAAGCAAACGAGAGGAAAAATATCCTCTGATAAGAAAACAAATAGAATGTCTCTTAAACCGTAAAATTATAAACTATTGTACTGGCCAGTTTAGTTACGGTTTCATTTCTGCATAGTACAAAGCCAATACCTCACTGACAGACATGAGTTGTCTCCAGATATATCGCGATAGTATTCTGTTGCATCGTATTGCATCGTACTGTATCGCATTGTATTGCTCTGTACTGCAGTATAGTGCACGGTACTGTATTTTATTATACTGTATTTTATTGCATAGATTTTTGCGCGCAAGAACTGCACTTCGCACAAAAAGAGTAGTGAAAAATCGAAAAATATTTACACTCATCACCTAGCAAAAATAGAGAAAAAATAAACACGTCAAGGAATGGTTTGAACTCTAAAGATAATTCGTTTAGAAATTCGATTGAATCGCGATCCGAACTTGCCGAGATGAGTGCTAAATATGGGACAATGGAGTTCTAATAGAGGCTGATTCTAGATGACATGGAGCGAAAAGCGCATAATGTGGTAATATGAGAAGGGGACTGTGAGAAATCACCGTGCAGGGAATGTGAGGGATCTGCAAGTATTTTGCGCGCAAACTTTTCGTAAGCCTATGGGTTTGTTCACACAGTTTAACGGACACTTTATTCAAGGGTATGAAGACATGGCTGGTTATCGATACTTTCAAGCGGGTGCATTGTAAAAGACTCTCTCAAGTGAACCAGCAAAAGCAACAGGAGAACAGTAAAGAAGTATTGAAGTATTAAAGTATTGAAGTATTGAAGTGTAGAAAGCGACAGATAGTGCTCTGGATGTGCATGGGTATCAGGAACGAGAGAAACGATACTCAAAATGTTTTGGTGTTTTGCGAGTTAAGCCGGCTTGTTCAGAGAATTAGTAGATAGAAAGTAAGTTGTTGAAAATTATTTAAAGTCGTCGTTGTTAGAATCGGCTTGAGAGGGAACAACATCATCAATATACTCGAATAGGTGACGAGGAAACTAGTTGATAAGTCACTGGTATGTTTGGGAAAAGATACGGCGAAGGAACAGAAACATGAAGCCCGCCTGAGACGTTGAGCAACGGTCTGGGCATGTACACTTGATTTGGTTGGCAATGCAATCAGAGCATCATGGTACTAATGGCCTGGGATAACCAAACGTCTCCAGTTTATGGGGTAGTAGAAACCATGGAATAAAGTCGAATGCAGAAAAATGTATCCTAAGAAAGAGCAAAGTAAAGATTCCATCCACGTCTCTAAGAACTCACAAATAAGACGATTGGTAGAGGCGACAGCATTCAAAGTGAACCTGTCAAATTTATAAGTGATTAGAAGGAAGTACGCAGGAAGATTCATAGAATAAATTAGACGTTTAAGCATAATGTGCCTTTTCAGCTCAAGACAAGAGGATGTTAATTCAGTAGGAGATTTAGCCAAAGCAAAATATTTACTGAATTTTGGGATGGAAACAATAGTGACGTGTCTGAAGCATTCGTGAATAAAAGATAAGCTCATTGATGAGTTAATTGGAGAAGTGAATGCACCAGCCAGAGCCGCACCATCTTGCCCTAGAAGAGATAGGGAAAGACTGGCAAGAACAATCCCTGTGGTAATTTTAATGGTCAGGGGAATATTGAACACATTTACCCTAGAAATACATCTGATTAGCATGTCATCGCTGCGTGCTACTACGATTAGGGTATAATTAGAAGAATGGATGAAGACTTGATTAAAGCTGCCGACGTCCGCAGAACAATTCACAGGCCTTTTTTCTCCCCCACTCTCGTACACTCCGGCGTTCGTTTCTGTGTCAGAATCTAATTTGAATCACTAGGATTGTGCATGGCTCAACGGTGGCGTGTGTTCAGTTTTCGCTGGTTAATCAAATACAGAATCCATGATTTTACGTTTTCACCGTTATTGTAAGTACACGGGTTACAAAGCAAAATCTCACTCAGTGAATCAAATTAAACTCTGGTGCAAAAATGAACATCAGTGTGTACAAGTATGAGGAAGATTGAATAAAATTATCTGGTATGTGCACCTGAGGAGTAGCACTAATAACGGCACCGGCTGTGTTGCAGGTAAATGTGCTCTCTCATTCGTATGCGAGAAATTAAAAACTTAGGACCCTACATACTCTACCGGAAGGTTGTCCTTGACTATGCAAAGGAAAAATGCACACTAATTATCCTTGCGTTCTTATCATCCATGCACACCTAGTGATTTAACTCATATTCTAGAGTGACAGTGTTTTCGTCAGATTTAGATGTGTTAAATTTGGTGGGTATGAATATTCTGATCCTATTTGAAAGAAAGTAGTCGAAGCTAAAATGAATGCAGATGGCCTATAGTATGTTCTAGTAACCGGTGTGTACAGAATGCGTGGTCTTGCTAGAAACCAGAACAGGTTAATGCAAAATGAATGGCGGTATACACTGAATTGACACGAACTAATATTTTTCTCCGAATGCCTCGTCATTTACTTCGCGAAAAAGAAAAAAATGATCAGTGAATGATAGCATTTTCAAAGCTGAATTTGACACTCAGCAAACTGCTTGTACACCTTACTCGCACATCAAATACCGCCTGATATTCGAACTCCGAAAGGGACTCTTTATGCTTCCAGGCAAACCAGATCAAAGTTCCCATTCGTGACTTTTGAAGTTTAGGTGAACAAAGTGACCCGAGATTAAACATCCAAAGAGAACATTGTACATGGGAGAACTATCAGCGGCCATACTAATGAATTCCACCGGAGTGAAGTGGAAATGTATCACATGGTCAGACTGTAAGTTCACACAGCAGAAGACGCTTTCGGGTGAAGATGGTTTGGGCTTGGATAAGGAGATCAACTTTCCGAGAAACATAAGAAGAATGCCGCTAGTTTTATGTAAGTGTCATTGGTTGTATATAATAACAGATTATCAAAAGGCGAAATGCATCAGTTCATTGGTTACTGTGTAATATATCTCATAAGACTGATTGGAAGGCCAGATTAGACGGACAAGCGGCAATCGAGTAGTTCACAACTAAACTGAAAAGAAAAATACAGTTTGTAGAATACAAATAAATTAAGTCAAATGGCTAAAGTAAGCAGGCATCGTCATCCAACAATACACTTGCAGCATTAGAGCTGCAGCTGTTGTTTGTATTAGTAAAAACTAGAGGTGCAATAAGAAAACAAACAATGATAGATAACTTCCCGGGCAAAATGATGGACGGTGCTGAAATTCATGAGGTGAATATTTGTGACAACTGATGTGAAGAATGTAGCTGCAAACATTGGACTATTTATTTTTTTGCAGTAAGTTTGGCATACGGATTGCTGAAGAAAATTCCCCCGGAAGCACACGACCGGTTTCGCAGTTATTGCCGCTTTTCAGGTATGCGTACCTAGTAATCACCTGCCCAATCATCCCTGAAATAGTGCGCTTCATTTGTCATTTTCACACTAGAATCTCATTCGAATCGTTAGGAGCGTGAATGGATAATGAGTCAATTTGAGAATCACGTGGTGATTCGTCGGAGGTTAGCCTTGACCGACCGAAGAAATGTGTGGGTCAAGGATAGTCTTATCTTGAAGAACAATCTCAACGAAGCAACAAATTGGAAGGGGAAATTTCGACGTTAAGCTAAAGTAGTCGCAAGGTTAAAGCGATAGACTGTTATGGAGGTTGTCTCATTTAGCTCAATTGGAACCACAAAAGTTGTCTCCAGGTTGTTGTAAAAATGAGGCAAGTGGTGCTGTTGGAACAGAATAAGATGCAGTGGTTGGATGAACGACCCGAAGTGGTAGCGGAGACATCTGAAGAGAAAAAAGAAAGAAAGGGTTGCGAATGGGATGGAAACGGTCACCAGTACGATGGAAAATGCATTCGGGATAGGTAATAAATCAAATCTGTGCAAACCACCACTGCCGACAGATCGGCAGACAATACAAACAGAAGAGTAAACAGAGAAAGACAAGGTTTCAGCCAAATGGGTTGAAATTTCTTGTCAGAAAATCAAAGCTTTCTATTCTAGACTTTACTACTGACTGATAGACAAATACAAAGATGTTGTTCTTTGCTGAAGGAAGAATGACAGCTTTAGTTAGGGAATTGAATGTGCATGAAATTTTACAGGTTGGAGACTTGATTTCCGGTTAAATAAAGATGAAACGGAGAAGAAGATTCGATGAGCTGATGTACAGAATCATTTCTACAGTTCAATGTGGTAATGTTTGCTAGGATGCTGAGGGATAGGGGCTATTAAAAAGACAGAGATTGCAACGTACTGTCATGAATTGCAGTGTAAACAGAAAGCGCAAAACTACGATACTGAGGCTTAAAGTGGCAAACTATATAAGGCTAGAATGGGGCAGGTTTACTAGCTAATCCGGTGTCCGCAGGATTGTCTACCATCACGAGAGAGCCGTCTACCATCAAAGGCATTTGTATTCGTTCAAATATATATG
>LUCM01000819.1:83995-115268 GCA_008360955.1 Fasciolopsis buskii | reverse complement strand
GACAAGTCCATACCGTTTTAAAAAGCATACCGCTCAATGTATTCTGTTCATCTAGGAATCGATTGAATTCTGTCGCTTCGAACTCCTGTGTCCATTTCTCCGCTGCCTTTGTCTCATTGAGGAGCTTCATGTGTAGACAAATAGCTGAATTAAGCCTTTGTGCAGTGACAGACCAATATCAGCCATTCACTTACGGCTTGGACGCAGCCATGCCGATCAATGGTCAAACATGTATCTTTCTCTCCTTTATATCGCGTTAGCTTTTAACTCAGTCGATGAGTCAGCACTGTGGATCCTAGTTGCAATGTAACGTGTTTACGAAAGAAGGCGTCATTCACGTGCTAACTCTGAAGCTGTTAATCCAATCTAGCTAGTTCCTATATCAAAATGGGTTGCGACAACAAAGGCGGTATGATGGTAGACCGGTTATCAGAAGTCGTTGTGTCCGGTGTCCTCTAAAAAAGATATTAATACCGTTTGACGAGCAGGAAAATGTCCTGAAGGCGATAGGTAAAAGGGACAGCAAGTGAGATTTACTAAGAAGGTCTTCAGGACGGCAGAACTATCTATTAGGAGGCAACATAAAACATTCGTCAGGCAAATGATTTTTGGTGGAATGAAAAAGCAGCTGGAAGATTCTCTTTATTAGTTCAACAGCCGAGAATTTCATAAAATTTTTAACCAACAGTCGATATTTCTCCAAAATCGATTTGGCAAATGCATAAACCCAGTTGCATTGCCGTAATCCAGCCATTTGACTACAATTTCGACTTCATAGTATCTATTTTTGTTCAACTGTTTCCGTATCACCTATTATCAACCGATATAGACCAAAATATGAGCGAGCGAGGAAATGATTTAAGGCTTAGATGTGATACTGGTCCATCAAAGAGATGTCATATTTTCTAAAGCCACTAGAACAACACGCGATTCACTATTGAAAACCGTATTCAATCTTCCAATCCAGCGGACGTCTCTACCAAAACCACGAAGTTTAATTTCGGTGTCCAAGACCTGGAATTTGTTGGTTTCAAATTCAACACGACTGATTATCAGCCAGATTTTGAGCACTTGGAAACACTGGCACCAAACGAACCAACTATCTTGGTCACTCATCCATTCGATGTGAGAATTGGACCAGTTTTAAAACAGCTAGAATGTCCAGTCATTTACATCTTCAATCTGCTGAAAACAGCAGAGAGAAAATATTTCCCGATATCAGAACTCACGATTGTCACTGATCACCACACTCTTCAATTCTCGTTCAATCAAAATAGATCCATGTCCGAATCTACGATTACTACGATTCAGATTTGGGGCATTACACTGGCAGGATAAAACTGCGTCATTGTGCATCGTTCCGACATAGCAATTCAAAAACTGACTTCCTGTCACCGTACTCGCGATTCGCTCGGGCGGAGCAGTGAAGCCTCATTACACCAGCCTCATCTGCGTCGTGAAACAACTAACGCAAGTTTACAAAACGGTGCTACTCTCCAATCGTGTTTGCCATCAGGAAGAGATGACAACCAGAGGTGATGCGGAAACATCGTCCAGCTGATCGCATGCCAGGGGTAGTAGGGTATCATGATGGCTGGTCGATTATCCCACATTTCCTTTTAAAACACTTCCTATACAAATGGTGCAAGGATCATCTTGGCGGGAAGATAAAATTTGTGGCTCGACAGTTGTGGTAGTGATCAGAACTAGAAGAAGACATCCACACAATGGCCAGGGCGTGGCTGCACATAACCCATTCTCAACTAAACAATTAAAATCTATAACAGGAAAGCTGCGTTCCGTAAAAGCCTGTCCATGCAGACCTCTGTGGTCAATTCTCAAACCAATATCACAAGGCATCATCAATGGACTTTTGCATCAAGTGGTTTGAGGTGTTCCTGACAAATACACCAGCTACGACACTTGCTATTCAAATGTTAAGAAATTATTTGAGCTGCGATTGGATTCCGAAAATACTCGTCCTTGAACACAGGTCGGAGTTTTGTGCAACCGAATTGAGATATTGGCTCGGTCGCCTCAGATGCGCACGTCGGCCTGGAGTTTCCCGCCACCCATGTTCAGACGGCCATTAGAGAACGTGCTACAAACGGTAAAGAAAGCCCTGATATCCGTCAGTTCTAAAACGGTACAGGACCTGGGGACTTTCATCAACAACTTTCGCCTACAATATCCTATCGCGAAGTATGCATACACAAAGCAGGTCGTGCCGTGCTATTCAAGTCCTGATGACTACAATGGTCATTGGGATGTCTGCATTCATGTGATGTTACTTACATTCGTCGTCTGAACTCCGCCCTGATCCTGAAATCAAAACGAGTTAACCGGGTTAGTCAGTGATCGAAATGCGTGATCTGAACAATCACACTGAGGATGGAAGACGGCACAAATGGATCCACTTCACAGAGCCAAGATTGTCGAATTTTGACTTAGAAATAATCAGACGGAGAATGAGTGTCCTGGTGATCTGATGTTGCAAAGTCTTCTACTACAGTGCCATCGGTTGCAGTCACATTTCGAAAATCAGGTAACAAAGCCAGCCAAGTTGATGAGGAATTCATGAGGCAGGAAGGTCGTGGTGAATTTACGTCCAAGTCACGTGATACATCCCAGAACAGCTTCACGTGGGCATGCGGCCGGTAAGTACGTTGGTGACAAGCGACGGTGAATCTCAAACTTGCCTAGAACGTAAATATCCGGAATATATTCCACCAATCGGGATTCATCCTACTTTATGTATAAACGCATGAAATTTAGATAAACCCGTAATGCATCTTCCATTACCGTCTTTTGCGTAGATTTATTTGTTTTACCGGGCCTGAGAGTTCTTAACTTAGATTTAGCTGACGAAAACGAATTCGCGGAAGACAACTCTCAAGTCCTCCAGGAGGCTTGTAACCACTGCCCGTCGAAGCCGCGACGTGTGGCATGCACCTTGAAAAGTGCTTCTTCAATGCTGGAGGTCAGATTGTTCTGGACTCACTTTTTAGAAACAATTCAGGAAGTTGTCAACTACTTTGTATATTTAATAAGTTGCATTTGCACTGGTGGGATGTCGCGGACGAGATCTCGCTACGAAACTATGAAGTTATGTTAAAACATGGGAACAAAAGTCATCCTCGCCTTTAGACACCGTCGTTATTATTATTACCATTATAGTGAGTAGTCCTCATGTCTCTCAGCGGTTTCGTCGTGCAGTTTTTGAGGCCGCTTCTAAACCGTACTCAAGCTGGAGGAAGATTGCGAATCCAAAATTAAGTGACGAAATGTGACTAAAGGTTTCCTCCGAAAAAAAATATTTAAGCTGTCGGCATCTCATTATCGCTAACGATTTCTTAATCTCCTAATACGAACTTAGAACAAACTTGAAGAAATTCGGTTATTCACTGGCGCGCTTTTTTCAGTTCGACTACTTTATTTTATCATTCTCTCTACTTTCGCTGCGCCAAAGTGATCTCGTCTAGTTGCATTGCAGTACATTTTGATGACATCCGCATTTAATTGGGATTATTCCGGCCGCTGTGGAAAATCGACGGTTATTAATTTGAGAGGTTTCATAATTGTACAAACTTTTAAATTGATGATGTAAAATCTTTGTTCCATAGCTGTACTAATGTGAGTTTGATGGGTATTCAACTCCACCTTAAGGCACGGTGGTCCACACGCAATCATTACAGAATATGATTTCTTAAGACATAATCAAGTGGAGGTTAGTTTCGCTGAATGATTTTCTGAAAAATTATCCCCTCATCTGTATGGATTGTATGTGGACAGAATGGGACTGACATGATAAAATATTGTGTCAATATTTGTTACTAATTGGTCGTCGGTTGTCGAGAATTCAAGAAGACATCCGTAAATTTCACCTGGTTTAACCAAATCGGATCTAGAATTTGAGTGAATTCGATGCAATCGGGTGATTTGTCTGAATTACTGAATAAATATCCCAAATATTAATTGCTTAGGATCCAGCAAACTGCCAAAAATAACCCGCCATTGCGAACAGATTTCTTAGGGGATTCCTGACGGAACAAGCAGCTGCATAATAGAGTCACATCAGCAATCGTTGAACTTTTATTCAACGGAGTTCCTGAAGTAAGTAACTGACTTGACTTGCCTTAACTTGACTTGAGTTTCTCACCGATAAAATCAATGGAATCACAACCGGAGCAGATTAACAGGTAACACCTTTGCAATTCTTTCGTCCTCATACACGACCGAAGGGAAACAGTTTCGGACCCATGATTCACGGTCAAGCTGAATCATATTTTCGATCATTGGGAGAATACGCTGCAAATAAATTCACCTCTTATCGCTCGCCTTTCACAGCGGTCCAAGCCATTTCAAGACTGTTCAGGGAAACCATGTTGTATTGTGAAATTAATAAGTGAAACTGGAAACTAGCACGTGCAATTTCAAAAATAGGTTCAGCAACTGGTCGAGCTCGCATGTGACCCAATAACCTCACAAATGATTTCAATGATGACGGAACAAGACTTTTAGGCATTTCAGTTCCTGCTGACGCCTAAATGGCGCAAAACTGAGAAAAGCTTGTGCGTATCTATTGAAACGTTAAAGGAATTAAGAAACATCGTCTGCCATCATTGATATTAGCTGCCAACCTGTAGCTCCATGTATGACCTAGACCAGTTAAATTAAACCAATTCCTCAGTTTTACTTTATAAATATTTCGCTTTAACGTGATTTTTAACAGTCGCTCTTTACTTGTGGTATAGCATTTCTCGATTTTACGTCTGGATTCTCTTTGAGCACAAAGAAATAATCATCATTAGCCGGTTTGTATTGTCACTGTAGCTTGATTGCGCACAGAGCAAAGTCAGTTGCGCGTGGCTCTACTAAGCAAATGCATATGCATGGTCGATCGACCTTGATGTCGGCTGTCTTCGCGACGTCTGAAACGGAGGCAGTCGATTCGGAACACGTGATAGCAAAAACAATCGCCACTTCGATACACAGTTCTTTAATATCATTGGTTGCCTCGTGGCGTGTCTGATTTTTGTTTGTCAAACGGAAAACGTTGGTTGGTAGATTTTACTGCGGTCTTCGGTCCCAATTAGAGTATGAACAGTATGAAAGTCACGCAGTGTGTGCCGGCTATTCATCAGTGCCTGCATTTAGCCAGAGCTACCTAGCCCGTTTATTCTGGCAGTAAGTTGCTCCTCACATACCGGATTACGTCAAGCACCAGAGGTTCTACAAGTAAGTGTAGCCTTTTTCTAACTTATTCTGTGGAGCAGAGAGTATATTCATTACCAAAATTGAACAATTATTGAAAATAATATGATAATTTTACTAATAGCAACAATATCATTATTGGATTTTGGAAACCTTCACCCTCATTGTATGCACAAATATTCTCTTAATGTTCACCGCTAGAGTGTCTGAGGGAAGAAATCTAAATCAACGCTGATTTTCACAAGTGATTTAATTGGCCATCGATTTTATCCTCAGTTACGTGTCCTGGAATGACGACTGGTTTTGAGCTCCTTTGTGGGTACTTCACTTGCACAAATGATTTATCGCTCATATCTTAGTGTGGACTGATAACCCGTTACTAACATCACCATATTCGATTTAATTTAAGAAACGGTAGATTGTACGATTATGGGAATCTGTTTGTTATTCATTCTTCTATCGGAACATTCTTATACTGGTTATGTAGCCAGGGGTATTTAATTATGATCGGTTTCAGTAACCTGACTGACTGAACAGATAAAGACGCAGAATGTAGTGTCATTGTATCGGGAGATACGGAAAGGTTGTTCTTATATTTTTGGGAGGGGTACCGTTTCCAGCTGTCATGACCTGCTAGCATAACGCTCAACCTTATCTATCCATGCTATTCTGAGGCTTTCGATCACGACCTAACGAAGGCTGTATATCAAAGTGTGAGATGACATACTGTTTCAGTTACTGGTCATGCTGGAATATTGTTTATTGATTTGCTGACCGAAAGGCTATAACCGGGCCATTTATTCACCAATCGGGAAAAATTAAAACTGACAGCATGCTACTTTCATGTATAATTTGTTTATTGAACACGTTTGTTTTCAGAAACTAATGAAGAAAAAATTAGGTGATTCTCGTAATCACGGAAGTTTTTACGTCACAACGTTCCTGTAGGGGTCCTTTTATCGTTTGCCAAAAATCCATATGAGTAGCATTTAACATCTTAGAATTCAATCGTATTGCTAAGAGACTGGCAAGAATCTGCTTTTCAGGAGTGAATAAGTATTCATTTGAGTCCCCTCTTACTGTTTAACGAGGCCGGTGTGATGCACGGATATTTTTCTTATTCGCAGTCGATCGCCCTTGGTTCGATTCCCGACATTCGTCATTAGTTATTTATATAAATGAGGCTTGCACATTTTCTTTGTATCGAATTTTCCATTGAATGATCATATAATGAGATGAATCAATTCACATCTAAATCCCGTCTAAAATCGCAAATGTTTCGTTCGAGTGCTATTTGAGACCTGAACCCGATGCTGTTGTTTCCGTCGCCCAAATAGAAATGTCGTTACGCATAGAGTTCACCCGAACCAACTCTAAATGTGGAAATTCACACTCTTTTAGGGAACCGGTTGACGTATAAGAAGCCCCAGGTTAAACAAATAAATGAAGATAAGTTTACTAAGGTATTTAGAACAGCGCAATTATGAACAAATATCGTGAGCTAATTGGCCGATCACTTTCATGGGCAGACCTTACTGAAAATAACGGCGCTCAAACGAGCGAACTTCAACGAAGCCGAGATGTACTGTTGAATGCGTTCATGTAGGTTAATGGGAACGAACAAATAAACTGGAGCGAAAGAATAAACAACTCGAAGGCCCTCATGTGAGCTGTGGTCACAGTGACTACTCAAATCCGACGGCCTGTTGCCACCGTAACAATTGTGATAGGAATTTTATCATTGTGGCATCGAGCAAATACAACTGTTTTTCATACATCCATTCCCTTTAGAAATCCCCTAAGTGCAAGAACGTGCATGACCACAGGATAGACTGAACTCAAATATTTCGCGTTTGCTTCTCAACTGTGTACAAACATTCGCATAAGTGGTGATTCTAAAGAATAACGGGGCTAAGGGTATGGAAAAGCACACATGAGAGAAAAACAATGGAGAGGACAAAGGTTATCAAAATCACTCGGATTGGGGAGTTGAGAATTGCGTTCGACAGATCAATCGAGTTGCGGCTGATCAAATCGACTCGATTCTAGGTAGTCTAAGCCTTGTTTGTTGAATCAGATTACTTAACTTCATTGGCGATCTCTAAGAGAATACTTCCCTGCATACCGCGACACAAATTCAGAAGTCATTAAAAGCGGTTTGTGTGAGTGACAAATACCCTGAAAGTCCGGAAAGGTATGTGATTAAACTGTCGAACGCAACGCTCAGCTCACTCCAAACTGAGGCCCTATCTGTTGGTCTCGATTTTTATTTGCCCTACACCAAATTGGATCGTAGAGACATCGAAGCACAACTTTCTATGTAGACCCCTAGGTCGCCCGACGATTTCATTTGGTTTACAGCTAAACTGCCGATCTGGTAAACCAAATTCGGGTCGCAGAATCTGGAATTTCCAGCATCTTATCGGAGGACTATAGAGGGGCACTCGAACAGCTGCACGGAAACGAACAAGTCATTTTCTGGGGCCTGACAAGGGCAGGATTGTCTATCGAAAATGCGACAGAGACTATCGGACAATACCCGCTTTATTCCTGACAGTAGGGGCCGTGACCCGATCATGAACGTGTAACTGCCAGTTACACGGGAAGTGTGTCAAATAAATATGACTGACTTCATTCATACTAGTGCGCCTGCTCAGTTTATACCTCGTGGCTCACCGCTACCCTGTACGTATGATTTATCAAATATAAGTAAAGATAGAGTACTCTAAGACCAATTATTTCCATGGTTGGAGCACGGGTACACAAACTAGCGAAATGGTTAGTTAAACCTGTTGAGCTCATCAGGCGAAAGTTTGCCACACAGCCTCAGTGATTCATGCGAATCTGTGGTCAGAATCCAAAACTTGAATGTTTCTAACAGGCACGTGGTATCATTCGATGTCTGCTCTTTATCTATCAATTTACCACTTGAAAAATTAACTGACATCATTTCCCCCCAAAGCAGATAACAAGTTTTCCCGCGCATCAATTCAAAAACCTATTGCTTCCATACACGAAGAATGCACAGTTCCATTTTGATGGTAGCACTTACTAACAAATCGATGGTGTGACAATGAAAACCCCAGTGGACCGGTCTTGGCTGGTATATAAGGGTGATATTTAGAAGCAAAGACACTGCATTATGGCATAGAGCACATATACTTTAACGGTCATTAGGTGGATGGCACATTTGTTGTGGTAGAAAATGAAGCACGTATACTAGGTGCCCTACAATGTTTTAGTAGGTGTCAACCCAATCTAGTTCACAAATAAACATAAAAAACTGCTTTCCACTTTTTGGGTTTGTAATTTCGGAGAACTGACTGCCTGTGGTGATTTTCGAGCACATTCCGAGAAATCTGCCACGAAATATGACGAAAATAAGGAGTAGCTCAGTCGCCTGACACCTAGTTGATACCAGAAGCGCTTTCTGAGGGATAAGCTCTGGAAATTCCGGCCGCTTCCTGTGGTTCACAGAAGGGGGTTCCCATTCGCCATCAGAAGTCTCATTTATGCTGACAGCCTGAATTTGTACCCACTCTCTTGTCCTTCGGTGTTGAAGGGTATAGAGTCTGGAGGTAGGGAGACGAGCCACGTTACCTGCTCAATGCGCGTGATTTCGGTGACCTTTGTCCTGCCCATTGATTCTCTCCTGTGTATGGGTTCCCCTGTCCTTAGCCCTATCATTCTTCAGAATGTTTGTAAAACTTTGAGAAGCAAAAACGTTAAATATTTAAATTCGATCCATCCTGTGGTTATGCATGTCCTTGCGCTTAACCAATTATTTGCTTGTACATTTCTCGACTTGCAAAACAAAAGCTTTTGGGGCTTCGGTGAGTGACCAATTAGTTCAGTTGATTTTTTTAAATCCAATAACCTTGTGCCAAGACGAACTGGTTTTGTTTCCTAGCTCTCAATAAATCTACTCAAATATGGAAAAGTTATGAAGTACTAATAAACTACTGACCATGGGACAATACATTGAGTAATTATTTAGATGAGAAAAGATTTCCAGTACGTGGGCGCCAATGACAGTGACGTTAAGGCATATCGTCTGTTGCCTCCACTCATTGCTTTAGTGAATTCCGTAGTCCCCAATATTGTATTCTAACCGCATCCACCCGGACCATCCCACTGGTTAAAGTTTTCACACTGTTTTTCTATCAACTGGCCACCTCCAGCCATCTCTGAACCATTGCCCGCCTCAGAGAACAGCGTATAGCGATGCAGTATTTCGGCAGACTTGCAAAAATCCTCATTGCTGTTGTGTAAACTTGACCTCTGCTCGATAACCGTATGTCACGTCGAAGCCACAGATACCTCATATTGGTGAATGCTAGTCTCACCTTTTCGAATACGTGAACTCAGTCCATCCAATATACAACCACCAGGTGAGACACAACCATCCGATTTTTGACCTTCCAGAACAAGGTCCGGTTTCAAAATAGTTCACTCGTGCAACAAAATTTTACACATCAAAGGTCCAAGAGGCATTCCAAACATACCTACACTAATGTTAAGACGATAAAGGAAAACCTGCAAATTGCTTGGGACTGTTCTCATCAGTGCAGCACCGTCCGTATATTCGAGGTCAGACAACTTCCTGTCTGACCAAACATCATCGCCGTTATTTTTACACGAGGATAAGACAATTCACACGAACATCGCAAAAACAAAATGAAAAAATTGAAGTGGACAGGCCTGATGAATACCACTTTCCGTGGTAAGCCCGTAGGTACGAACTCGACCTCGATTGTTCCAATACAAATATGAATAGATGAAAGGAGTTCCTCAGGAACAACCTTCATTGAAAAGCAGCTGCACATGATTCCACAATCGACTGAATCGAACGCAGCTGTACGATTTCGGAAAACGGAAACCGTGGGTCTACGAAATATGCCCCCGCCTTGCAAGGTTTGTCACAACGTGAATACTTGGTCAATACAACCTCTACCGTTTTGGAAGCCGCCTTGATTCTCACGCATACATCTTTCGTGAGTATTAAGTAATCGGTGATTATTGAATGCTAGCAATTTCGATGCAGTCCTTGTCAAACTAGTTCTTCTGTAATTCCCACATCATAAGTAATAACCCTTGTAAATTGGTGTAATCGCCAGCTTCCAACAAGTCCTGAGGGTTCTGTTCTCTTACCTTGACCGGATCGATTCCAGGAGTTTTAAATCCGATGTTTACATTTTCCACTGTCCTTGAAGAAGGACAAAGGCAATCTATCTGGTCTAGCTGTTTTACGACTTTTAGGAAGAATTATCTCCCTGATAACCTTTACGGGGAGAAGATTACACGCATTGATTACGTTCAGATTTAAATAGGAGAATTACTGTCAAAGTGGACCGAGTAAACCATTCCTTAAAACATCATGCCCAAATCTTTATTCGACATTTCTGAGGTTGAGTTAGTGAGCCGCCTGATTCCCTGATTACCTCGTTCACCCTTGGTTTCCATGGACCATTGTTCCTAATCAGCCGGCAAGACTTGCAGCTTTTGCCCACAGGCTCATCCTTTTCCATTTCCCTACATTTTCCTATTCACCCCTGCTCGCGGTCATGTCTCGGGCTCTTGGTCAGCTCACATATCAGATGTTTTCGGTTCTGTTTGTATGTGGTATCCAGGTGGGGCAAATCTGTGAGCGCTCACTAGAGTAACTGAAGTCGATAATACCTATCATTTCTGAAGTTTTCATAGCATGGAGTCCTGCTTGACGGTTGCCGCTGAGCGCAGAGCTATCTTGAGGTGTTCCCATTGTTCGCTCAGATCCTGGACATTTCATTGTGGTGATAATGGCGTCGAAGGCTCGGTCTGGAAGTGAAGTCGGCGACTGACGCTTAGAATCGGAGGTCAAACGGTTAGCACTATGCAATTTCAATCTGAAGTTCACATGTTCGACTCCTCCCGCTCCTGGCCAATTTTTTCACTGTCTGTTGACGCCAACCCTCGTCTGACAATTGATGTACATTGCTGTTTTATTGGTAAAGGAAGCAAATAAAAGTGAGAAAGATAGAACGAGGAATCATCTGCGCAAGAGCCGTGGTTTCTGTATTCGTGTGACCATACACAAGACACAAACAAAAGCGAGCACGGACCAAAGTATCATCTGAGTCCATGGGCATGGACCACAATAATCGAAAACCCTCGGTTGATCCACACCACGGACGACCGATGGCAATGTGATCAGCCTGATTCCAACAGTGCAAGGGCAAAAGAGGTTGCGCAGGTGATCCGATGTCGCATTTCATCACCAAATTTGGTATTTGCCAGACACAATTCGTGGTCGGACCAAACTTAGGTAGGGCGATCACCTTTGTCGATCTGATCGGCTAGAACAGAAAAATTGGCCTGCGGTGTGCCATTCCGTGTCAGCTAACAAGCTAAGTTGGGCCTCAAAGTCACCAGCTACGACCGCAACGATCAATGGACGTAAGTTTTGGAGTGGTCAAGATAAACCGTTGTAGAACTCACCTTTTGTCTCAAGACTGTAATCAGTAAGGTCGTACGCAGCTACAACGAAACAAGCAAGACGCTTCAAGTGACTAGTATTGAAATGTACATAACTACATGCAAACGATTGTTGACTGGGACCAGGTCTACCATTGCATGTACGGTTATGGTGATCAGAGTTATATCAACGCCAGCCTGATCACGAGTGGTCGAAATCTGATCTTCAGATACAAAAAGAGTGAAGGCAGAGAATGAGGCTTTGTCTGGGCTACGATGAGTGATCATGGAAGCGAGGTATTTTATGCGCATTTTGGAGAAGCAGGATACATCGCTTAAAAATTTGAAGAGTTCTACGCAGGACAGCTTGTTATCCTATCTGACTGAGTGTGCGGACATTGGAGCTAAGTTAGCAGTAGCCGCAAATTATTTCTTCCTCTCTCAACGTATTTGCCATCAAACAAATCTAATGGGCTGCATTTTTTCGACATCTTGTTCTCTATCAGTAGGACGGAAGTTAGGTAGGTTCTCTATATAACGTGTACTGGAGGTACTCGGGCAAACGACGCGAAGTCGCTTCTAATAATACCGCGGAGCTTTTGGTTAAACAGTCGCATCCACAAGGCAGTGAGGCGTGAATCCCGAAGATGAAACAACACAGCTTTTATTGTTCGTTGGATGTGTGATAGATATTTTTCCGTCTCTTTCTGTATGTATCCACTGAATCAACGAATAGAATCACTAAACGCTATTCTTGTTCTCTCTGATATTGTCGTATTCTGAGTTGCGTGGTAAACAAACGGGAACATAGGAGTCGAATGACTGTCACCAATCGCACGTCACACGGCGAAACAAACTACTTGCCCAAATAGTCGGTACCTTTCCAATATTGGAATGATCGAAATGTGGTCCAGGACTGCAAACTTTGATTGCAAGTAAAGGCCAGTCATCAGTACATGGCTAAGTTCTACTTTATTGATCTGACAGCACTGTTCATTTAAGGTCACTTGTAATCAACACGAAAATCGCCAACGCTCAGAAACATTGCAAGCAGAGATTAGCTTCATCGTTTGTATTCAGAAATTTCGATATTTGTCAGATCCTAACTTCTCACTGGCCTTAACCTTTGAAGATGCCATTTACGAGCACCAGATCAGTAAGACGGTTCTACCAGAAGATTCGTGAGACGTTCGCCGAACTTCTGTTATGGTGCATTCTTATCGCAATCCAATGAGCCTTATCGACTCTAGACCTGCGTTTTAAGCGCGTGTTTGACAGTCATGCTTGAATAACGAAAGACCGAATTCCTCGATCCAATAATCGATGGTCGTTATTCGTCTCTCGCATGTGTCTTCCCATCGCGCAATCCAAGCGCAAATTTTTGTGGTATTTAGTCAGAAGGGGAGCGGCAGTGTGCCTGCTTTATCGAGATTTATGTTCGTTAAACTGAAAATGAAATGATGATAGGGATTTTAAAGCGATTAGATTACCGGTCACCCCTGTCGTAAAGAACCAGTCAAACTTAAGGGTTATCAGTATGATTGTGAGTTTCCTAGTATGACTCCTGGATGGTCAGCGATACCTATCATCAACTGTCACGTAAAGGTACAACAATATTTGGTTGAGTTGAAATGCTCGGATTAAACGAAGTGGAGCCTTTGGGTCTTTATGTGTGTAGTGGTAGGAATACATCACGCTATTAAATCAGTTTCTATGGCAGATCTCCTGACGAAGACCTTTGGGACACAAAATTTTCACTTGAGCTTCTCAAATACGTGTTCAAGCCAAGATAAGACAGAAATATCTGCGATTAATTTCAAGTTTGTTTACGGTGGGTTTCATTTGATCTCTTAAGCAACAGTCGTAGTTCAATTACCCTCAATTATGGGTTTTTGGCATCACTCTTGACAGTGAAAGCCGACGTGAATCAAGTCACATCCAAAGATTAAACTTAAACAATCACGTGAATCAGATATTTCTTTCGGTTTGTTATGAAAATCTTACCAATGGTTGTGGTAAATGTTTTATGAAATCATGAAAGCTCATATCTGAAATCTACTGTTACTACTATGCTCCATGTTTCACGCTATTGTACCTGGCTATTTACGCACATTATCATTGGTCAGTGTTCTTTTTATCCAGATTGATGTGCTTTTGTGAGAATTGAAATACCAAAGTCACTTGATTTTTCAGCCATGTACAGACTACGCTTGTTAGCGGTATGCGTAAGTCAATGTAAATAGCGAAAGTAAATCGGAAGATTGTTGGCAATAGCTCGTAAAAATCTTTGAGATTCCTGACTAGGAAAATTTCTGAAACACTGCTGTGTTCTTCTTTAATGTTGGCGAGGTGACTCGGAAATCGTAATAGAGTTTCTAATGTCTCTATGCTTACTAATGATTATCTTAAACTCTTGACGTTTCTAAAGCTTCGGTATTTACAGGACACCATGAAAGCTGAATTGATTTAGAATTGGATTGAAACCGATATTTCCAACCGCGTGTCAGCATCCACGTCATTATGGCTGTCGTTGATGAGTGTACCTTAGTAGAAATCCACGATGCTGTGTTTCGTGACGAGGCGGAAAAAATTGCCCCTTTGTTGTTCAATCCGAAACTGAGCCCAGAGCAAAATCGATCTGAGGGTCGCTGGATTCAACAGCACACTTCTTTTGACGTGGGCTACATATGGGATCGACGTTACCAGAGTTTGTTGCATGTGAGTTCGTTCATTGTTTTATGATAAAATATGTGAAAATACACGTGTTATCGAAGCATGCAACAACACAATTTGGCAACCACTGATAGCTAATTACGATTTGCCACTCTAGAATTTCATACTTGTGTGGATCAGCTTCACATCATTTGATCGTTATTGCTCATTACTAACTACGAGATGGCACCCTTAAAAATGATAAGGTAAGTTAAATATAACGAATTTCTCCCAAAACTTTACGTCGAGGATGTATTCCATGTGATAGTGACACTTTTACGTCGGGTAGTTATCAAATCATAACTTCATGAACCAATTAAACAACATTTTATATTCTCTCGTTCTTGAATTGTTTTCGGATGTATCAATGCATATGATCCTGTTGACCGCTAAATTTTTACTGACCATGATAAGAGACACTGTATAGAAACCGAATTTGAGCTGCGAAACACGAGCGAGAGAGTAGGCAAAGTGGACGTACTAGGGCTTCACAGCGGTTAACCGTGAATGCATCACACCCACGTAGGTCACCATATCACCAATAATAAGTAATATAAAGCCTTCCGTTCTGACACAATTAAGCATCAAGTCCGAGCAGAAACGTTCAGTTTATTGTAAATTCGATTTATTTTATGTTCTGGCGACCTACTGTGGTTGAGTACCACTCTAACTGTTGCTGGTCTGCTGATGCTCTGAGCCTCAGTGGTAATTTGGTATACCCACTCCGAAATATCGCTAATACTTGTGTGAAATTAACGAGTAATATATATCAGAAAAATATTCGGATTAACTAAACTTTCCAGTACATAACTGAAGCAAATCATTGTTTACGACTTGCCTGCAAAGCAATTTTAGTTAGAGGTTACAAAGTCCTGGTAAAGACAAGAGGCGTTCGACCTGACACTGTTTCCAATGCGTTCACACTCGCAACTGTGTAAGCGAAACTTGACGGCCAATTTACCCCCTTAGGACTCGAACTTACACGTTGTAGAGGACATATTTTGAAATTTCAGTCGCAATTACATAGACACGGACAGGAAATTTGAAGATTTTTACTTCTTAAAACCTCGCTCCCGGAAACTACCTCTAGTGGGATATAACAAATCTTCAGAATTATAATTATCTTCTATCTCATGACGCCGGACCAGCCGTAAAACATCTTATCAGTGATTCATCTTCTGGGTGCTCGATTGTTGTCAAATTCATTTATTTTTCCTTTCTGGAAACAATTTAAAATCCCACAGGAAAAGCTGATATACGGCACAGTGAGACCTTTAGGTGCGGCTCTCAGCGATTTTACGATACAATAGTGGTATCCTGTGACAATACTCCCAATTTACTACATTCGTGGATGACGTTGATGTGAAAGGCATTACTTTCAGCCACAAAACAGTGACGATATAACCTCAACAAGGTTTAATTTTGTACGACTAGACCTGTGTTTAATCAAAGTGCAGCGTTTCTATTGGGCGTAGTGATGTCGCCTTCGGACCAACGCGTGAATCGGTGGTGGGTAATAGCTCTGCACGCCTTGTTATGTAAACCTGATCTTACTGTTGCTTTTGCACGATAGATAAATTGATACTACAGGAATAGAGCGAAGATTATCTTGTAGCCAATCTGTACGCACATGTTACTTGTTTCCAGTAATATACATTTGCATGAAAATTATGATGGTTGCACGAAAAGACGAGAACTAGATGCAATTCTTTTCTTAATTAGCAAAGCATGGTGGACATCTTGTTTTAATGCATCGTCATAATCCGTAATTTGACCGTAATATTTCGATATCGCCTTTGGTTCCATCAGCCAAAACTTCATTTGTCTTCGTCCCCACTTCCCGGCTGGTCGTTTTTTGTTTTGCTGATTTGTACATATGTGTAAATGTTCCTTACTAGACTGTTTAACAATTTCTATTACACAGGTCGAACACAACTGATGACCAGCTTTCAGTGTCTGACGATCTGGTTGATCTCTGAAAAGTCGTGTATGTGTCTGTTGCAGAATTGACTGCTCATTTTCTGTCTGCACAGATGTTACACCTCCCGTAAATGTGTTAGAACATGCAGGATCCAATAGTTCACGTATCCGTCGAAGTTTAGTTAACAAGCCCTCATGAACCTTTCCAAACTTTAAGCCTGTGTCACCGTAGTCGTGGTGATGTGCTGGCTGATTTCTGAGTTGATCAACACATGCTTGGGTGACGAGTTAGCTTTTGGTCATGTGATCATGGCTATACGCGCCTATATGAGTATACTTTCCAAATTTGGGCAGTGCACAAGCCTTTGGAACTTCACAAACTAGTGACAGCAATGGTTTATTTCGTAATGGGTAATCAAACACAAGAAATTGTGGAACCTGTAATCAGGTTAAGCCAAAAGTCAATAGGTTCTGTAGGTAGAAAACTGAATATATGCTCACGTGTTCCATTAGTGTTGACTGGCCAATGTAACAAATGAATTTGGGTCTGTGGCCGATTGATTGTTGGGCTAGCAGCGTTCTCCGTCATTAATTCGTGGGAAGCAGCGTAGGATGAAACGATTGGCTTATAGACACACCATAACTGTGCTGGAGTGTGGAGTGTGCGGCCTTGTCTTTGCGTGACGTCGACAAAATACTTGCCGATTGGATGTTGACCGGTCCATTGTTGACGAAGTATTTTGGGGATGCGCTCGATTTCGTGACACCAAAATCACATGTTATTTATATGGAAGCATATGTTTATCAAAAACAGCGTTATCAGTGGAACTGCTAATGATCCGACTCCTCGACTGCCAAGAATAACCTTTTGCAAAACAGTTTACAATTAAAACCAATCTGTGAGTGGTTTGCCTTGGTAACCGAAGCGTCGGGTAGTAATCAGCTTCACCAGCAACACCGTATTTCTGATGAATAATTATTTTCGCATTACGTACAGTATGGCGCAATCTTTTCTCGACTGTTTCAGCACTTCATTGGAGTATCTTACTTTGCACGTCCTTGTTTACTTAGGTTGCGTCGATGGCAGCTGCAGAAAAGTGCATCAAACTACTGCTCGATCCTCCTTACTCATGGAATTCAGACATCCTGGATGGCGACGGGAAGTGTCCGATTCACTATCTCGTAAGAGCAAATGTTCCTTCCGTGTTCTACCTATTGTGGAAACGATCACGAAAATCCTATCAACCAGATAGTTACCTAGGTAGACCATTCTACTGGTTGATTTGGCCTCAAACTGCGGTAACCCAATCCAGTGGACTTATTTCTGTGAGTTGTTGACTGCAGTTTCAAAAATATGTTTCTTTTTAGCAGTTGTAGAGTCAGACATGATTCCGTTGAAATGATCACACTCTGAAACCTTTAATGATCTCAAATTGGTTTTTGTGCAGTATTTCTTCCTTGCGATATGACGGTTGGTTTCCCCACGGGCACCTAGTCATCGTGCCCATGCAAATTTTTCTTGTCGTTCTGGTGTTAAGTGACTCTTCTTTTTTGGGTAATTCACGCTGCAGCGTGAGCATAAACTCGAAGAACATCTTGGTATTCAATAGCTCTCAAACTGCAAGCCAAGAATAATTTCGCACTGACGCTTCTGCATTGCTAAACAAATGCAAACAATCCTCCTTTATCTTTGCGACATTCATTTGGAAAGCACCACGACTGGTCGATTCTACACACGCAGCAGATGCTGTCTGTTCCATTCTAACCGTTTATGACTACCATTCCTTGGGATCAGCTTGATTCTAAACCGTATTATGGGCTGCCTTTTGTACTGAAATTTGCCCCAGAGAACCAAATCAAGATCAGATGGAGCCAACCTTATGTTTTGACGAGTATGAAGCTAATGGAAGGTATATTTCTGCTATTACTATAATAAAACATGAGCTCACGCGAAACTACTTGTAAAAATTAACTTGATAGGCATATTTTACCACTCAATGATTTGTGATGGGACCGGTTTTAGAGGGCACAAGTAAATATTTCTGTTTCACAGTCCTGGGAAAAGACAATGGAACACAACAGTGAACTGCACCAAATAAAATTTAAATCATCTGCAAAATGATTGCATTGTTTCAGTCAACTTTACAACGTTGGTGATGCAGCGACACAAGGGAAGGCAGTCGATATGGACAGAGCAAATTATCAAATTTTGTGCACTGTGTGTCCAGGCGGTGCCAAATAATCAACCAAACAATAAGAACTTGAGTGCCCTTGCTGTGCACAATGTAGTCATCTAATCGGGAGCCACTTTCCATTGCCAAACTTTCATCCATTAACTCCAGTCACACGTCATGGAATCTTAATTGAACATGCTTAGTGGTTTCCCCACTGTCGGCTAGCAAACCATGTGTCGTGCTGAATGGAATACCGATGTGTACACTTAGCTTCCTTAAGTTATTTTTGCAACACCTGCGATGAAAGAAGGAATAACAGTAGAAGAATCACAGACAGGAACAAAATAAGTGTCAGTAACTGCGATCGGGTACAAACCTGGTCCCGTATGACTCGAGGTCAAATAACTAATCCACCTTCTGAAGTTATGGAACGCCGATAAGTTTAGTGAGGCCTAGTAATAGGAAAATGTTCTTCGTACGAAGCTTCGAAATAAGCTGGCTGAAAAACCCATAATGGCCCACTTCGCTCTATCGATGTGACAACAAAAGACCATCATCTGGTTGTCCGCGATGATGTGATTTATTCTGCAATGTGAACGCTATCGGTGCTCGGCACACGGGACAAAATTAATCGATCTGCGATAAACATGGGTTGGAATTCCATTAGCGGAATTATTTCCAATGCCTTTCATTTAAAGTTTCACGTTTGAAATAGAAAACCCTAGACATCATGGTTATTATTAGCCAAAAATTACAAATAAATCAGAATATCGGCTCTCCCGTTTAATTCTATGTATTCAACTGAGGTGAACTTGGGATGCTTACTCGTGGTGCGTTTAATCGAAAAAGAAACAAAGCGGAAGATGAGAGCATTCATAGAGATCGATAAAGAAGAAAAATGAAATTATTCATCTTATAATAGCCACACCTGGTTAGCCACTAAAGAAAATGGGTATGCCATATTCCCATATTTCGTTATTGTTAGGAATCTATCATCAGAACACATCTGTCGCGTCCGACTTGATATTTGTATCTGGGACAAACAAGTTTTAGGTCATATTATCGGTCTTCATCTTACTCCGGCTGATGACGCTATCTACACAGAAAGGCGGTTGTAGCATATCCGCGATCCGTGGTCGCGCAAAACCGGTGACTAATAGATTCTATTGCATGTAGTACAACGAACCGTATGCAAGCAACACGGTTAGGTCAGTAACTACAAGGCCAGGCCCACAATGGCCCGTACTCGATTCGCGTTCCAGGTCTGGCGCGCAAAATGCGCACTGTTTTTGCTGGATTGCAGTGCTTCTGAGGCTTTTGGCGGTGATTTGAGTGCTAGCGCTATACTGCAAATAATTTCCAGTAAAACGTGGCCTCATAACACTCGAATTTACCAGGGGAGAAGTAATTTAATTACGTTCAAATAAGGCAATGTCACTGGTTTCATCCTTCCACCGAACCTAATTTATGGTCAGGTGTGTAAGACCGCTTGTTTGAACGCGGATCTCCTATTCCGTTTGCTTGCCCTTAACGGTTGTGATCACTTTTACGTTACCCTTTCTCGGCTCTGTACGACTGTAGTACTGATAAACCAGGCACTCGACAGATACAGGGAAAAGACAGTCGGGGTGGTATTTGGTTGAATATACTTGACAAGAGCGTGCGCGCGAAACGTGTGTGAGGAACATCCGTATGGCAACCACGCTGGACCGCCAGTGTTCTGTTAAACAAGTGATCCGGAGGATCAAATCCATCTTCCGCTACAGCTGACTCTATATATCATTTAGAGAATAGAAAATGATTTGCAAGAAATGGACTTCTGTGACAACCAGTCCGTGTTGATTACAGGGTTGTCCGAGTTATGCTCTGTCTTTAAACCGAGGGAGAAAGAGATTGAGACAGTCAGAAGGCTTGAAATGTGGTCAATGATACCCTGATTAGCTCAGAAACTGTCTTACTGCCCACGCCTGTGTATTCCGCGGGTAACACCCGATGTGTGTGCGATAACACCGCGTAAGGTTTAAGGCCCTGCCTACAAAGCCCGTTCCTTCATAATGTTCACCATAAGATCTGGCAGGGGTTTGTGGTGTAGGTTTTCACTGACTCGAAATTAGTTCCTCCTCGGGATGGGCTCCGATAATAATGTTAATGTGAATGTTTGAAAACGACGAAGACAGCCCATCTAGTCTAGTAGACTCCTCGTAAGCGAGCTTTGCTGATGGAGGAGAACATTTACCTATATTTCCTTGATTTATACATTACTGTAGAATCTTTTGCGATACTTAGATAGATAAAATGTTCTTTCATTGTTCGTTCAAATCATGTAGGTGTTGTTGAGAGTGGAACCGCGATCTGTCGGATGGCTTAGCACCTTATTCATACTGTTTTTGCGGATTATTGCAACTAATCTCGCCTTTAGGATTTCGGCTATTTCCAGCAGCCTCAGAACTAATCATCCCCTTGCATTTTTTTATACACTGTTGCTTGTGGCCATTTTTCACAATGCTTGTTACGAGCCGACCCTTAGAATTCAAAGCTGCATAAAATGTAGAATTTGTAAAAACGAACTTCGGAGAAATAATTAAGTCAGATGAGTTCATGTTTTAGGATTTTGCGGACAAAAAGCATTGATTCAAAAGACTGCAGTAAGTAAAATTATCGTTATGTCCTGGTATTTGCCTAATCACGTTCTTATTTTTTAATAATTCGTTTTCATCAGGAGATTGGGTCTGCTAGGTCCATGAACAAGGCTATTTTTCGTTGGCAAACAGGCCAGGAACAAAATCTCGAGTGTCGAATTCCGTTTGGGTTGCTTCTCGAACTTTGCGTGTCTTGGGAAACAAATTGCTCTTGGAATTTCTGGACTGCCTCGTGGCCATTGGATACTCCACGCTGGTTCTGGCCAATTCCTAGACCAAAATCTCAGACCATTCCTTACCATGACGAACAGTGCACTGAATACCCCCGGTGTTTGGACCAATTAGTGACTAACATAAATAATGAGATATACACGCTTACTCCTTATGAACCAATTTATCGATTGTTGGTCAGCGTTTGGGCATTTCACACACTGACAGAACAATTAACGGAAGCGGGTATCACATACCGAGTGCCTCGACCACCGACTCTGAAGCGATTGTGTCGTTTCCAAGTTCGTAAAACCCTAGTGAAACTTTACGGTAAGTCACCTGAAAAATAAGCTGGTTTCATTCGCCTAGTTCAAAAGACACTTAACGAGGAATTTCATGGGCTGGTGGATTGACAGACTGCTTAAATGCCAAGGTAGACGAGCGAGTTAGGGTCGTCCGATGTGCTAACTCACAAACAGAAGCGCTTTGCGACGTTATCGGACTCGACTAGTGAAAATAATTGTGAGTACGCTTGGCCGTTTCGTTGATCACTGACTGAGCGTTAGATAAAGCGGTCTATATGTAGCTTTTCGTAGGGAAGAGACTAAGCAGGGATATGAACGGTCTAGTCAGTTGGTCAATGTATTGAATATATAGACGTGGTAATCACGTGCGATAAAATATAATTAGTCTGACGATTCAAGATCAGAAGCATTATTGATGAGCATGTTCCTACATTTTACAGAACAGTAATCAATTGTCCGAGAACCAGTACATTTACGAGTGTTCGTGCATGTACGCAACTTGGTAACTTCCATGCAACAAGTGATTTTTTTATTTTCAAGATTTAAAGCCTCGCGATCAACAAACGACAGGGAATTCCAAACAAAGCGTCCAGAATTACTCCAAACTGGTGGAATCCCTTCCACTGTGTGACGAACTGAAAGACTTTCTGATGTACTCGGATCTATGGCCGACAAGAGTGGATATCCATAAGTATGTTCAGTATCTCATAGCTGGTACAATGCAGATTTATTTGGTGTTTCCATTCCGGGTAAATTATAAATTGTCAGGGAAACATTGCTGGTTCATAGAAAACAAAACTAGATAGAACGCATCGATGGTGTCTAACCTCCTGAGAGTCAAATAAATGTTCTGATTTGTTGTATAGAGCTCAAAAATACTCGTGAGTAGTATGAAATCGGTGTTTTCCATGACCTTCATACTACATATTTTGCGCAAATCCTCAAGCCATCTGGTCAAACCTACGCTCCAGTTTGTTGTGATTTTTCGCGAAATAACTTATCCGTCAGTTCTTTTTGTTGTTGCGTCGATGTTTTATACTATCCTTGATGGTATTGTCCGAAATTCACATGGAACCGGTTGGTCTAGTTTTTGCTTCCTACTCGATGTTTTATTTTGCCATGTTTAGATCAATCCGCAAAGGACCAATTCTTACGGCTTCTTTCAGTGTTTGTCTGGTTTCTTACAATTGAACAGAGCCATGATTATCTTTCCACCACATTTATTTTACGTATTTATCATGATGCGTTATCGTGATGTTTTTTTTAGTTTTGTCACAGACTTATTTATTCCGCACACATTCCTTGCAGACCCAAAATGGAGTTGGTTGAAGCTCGAGCAAATGACTACGGGGATCTAACGTTCAATGGAGAAGAACCTTTCGGATTCCTTACATGATTTCTCTTCCTGGACGTCGCAAAAGCAGCGAATCCGGTGTTACACTTGTCCGCCTCCCTAGTTCTTTTATGTGAAATCAGCTTTTCCGATGGTTTCCACATGCACGTGGACGCTGAACTTTCTCCCGAACGCGGTGTTAACTGACTGACCTTGTGTTTTTCGATGCACTTATGATCTTTCATTTTTTACAGCATTCGACGGATCAAAAATTAACAGGCGTTTATTGTGCTTTTTTACCGATTATTGCTGTTCTCCTCTCGACCAGTGGTAACGTCAATCCGATGGCATACGCGGTCACTGAGCTAAACTACTTTTTTGTTGAACAGCAGTTAACGGAGGTGAACCACGGGGTTCCACTGTACTACGGTATTTGGATCATAAATCACATGTTACCTTATGATCCTTTATGTTGGTGTATTCTGAGATAAATGAGTAATTCGGCTGCTCAGAGCTTCTCTTGGCATTAGGTTTGTGATTTTATTGAATCAATGGACGGCAGAACCGTGGTGAAAGTCGATTTACTGAAACTCGAATACGAATAGATAAATAAATTGCCTTATCTTTTATTCGGGTAAAGGTAGGTTCAGAATAGTTTTCATCCATCATAACAGTGATTTTGAGTTTACAGTAATCAAACACAAACAAACAATTGGGCAACGTTATTTTTCGCTATCCATGGGTGGATCATTCAGATATGTATAACGAGAGCAATTGAATTTCAACTCAAGACCGATAACATAACGCTGTCGGTAGGATTTTGGCTGAAGAAAACGTTTTGTGGAAATTAGTCCACGACCAAATACTCATCCTGCTACCAACGTGGCGTTACTGAACTACTAAAATTTATATACAAAAGACCATCACGTATTGTACCGCTTTTGGATGTACTCGGAACCCTGTTCGGCTCAAATCTATTAAAGCAAGACATTTGGAACGAGTTACAGCCTAATCGGGCCTAGCAGATAGGTTCCAACGATTTGAAGGTCGAGCATTTAACGAAAGATTTCATGGGCGGCCACAAAATCAATATTTTTTTCAGCTTACATCAGGGGACTTGTTCCTAAAACATTCCTTCAACCGGAAAACAAATACTGTGAAAGATGTTCTTGTGCTCAGTCGAACGGAAAAGCAAACATCTAGATTAAGTGACCGACGGAGTTTTGGACAGTTAAGTGGGTCCAGGATGAGAAAGACAAAAACCGTTAAAATGAATGAATGTCAAATGGATTAAGGAGAGAGGCATATCTCACATACGGTACTAGCACTTGCATATTAGTTTCCGGTCAAATGTTGAGACAGATAGTGCGGAACGATCACCTTGGATTTATCTGATCCATAAACAATCAGAACAGAGCGACGAGTGTTTGCAGAGAGAAATGTTTAATTATGATTGGCACAACTCATTCACTTAATACTTCAGTGCATAACACTATACAAGACAAAAAAATGCTCGGGTTTCTAATCCTGTTATTCAGCGAGGATTGGTGAAGATGTTCGATAATGAGGTATTACCTAGTCAACAGATGTCTGAAATTTACTCATTATACCATATCAGTCTACATATCTCAGTCTAGTGAGATTTTAAAATAAATTGAGCAGTACATTGCTAGCGATCCACCGCGGATAAACACGGGCAATCGATGGGCACGCCATTGTTATTTATCACAGTTTTGTCCAATTCAATGTGACTTTCAGCCAATGGAAAATGAAATAAGTGCTGTTCGAAATTTCGGCTGAAACACCCACTGCACCACCACATCTGTCGAGCCACAAATTTTATCTTCCCGCCAAGATGATCCTTGCACCATTTGTAAAGAGATGGTGAACAGAAGCAGACAAGATAAACGATCCGTGGATTTTCCAACGCTCAATGTCATCAACATCGACATAACCGCTTGAAATCACTGGGTGGCTGTCGCTTCAAGTAAGCCTACCTAACAAGGTTGATATGTCTGACCACGTAAATGGATAGCCGATTCGTGACTGGGCATGTAAAACCATAGACAAGCAGATGATTATATTCCGACGAAAAGTGGATCATATTCTATGGTAGGAGAAAAGGGCTGAGGCCATATGAATTTACGGTTGCCCCGCTCGCGGCAGAAAAAGTTTGATCATCACGAGCTTTGGATTCTAATATAAAGGGATACGTACAGCGTTAGCACAGTCCAGGTGAATGCAACGATCGCAGCCTAAGTAATCCGTTGGTCCCTTCTTTGACGATGAAAGCCCGTTGCGGGTGGTATCAACAGGCTACGAACAGAGAGTGCCCGCCCCACAGATTTTGGTGCCAACTGTATGGTGTTCCGTGCAGCATATCACTTCATATATGCAGTCGTTAAGATAGTCTGACTGCTGTACTGTCTGCCTTGCCGCAATAGAATCGGACGGTGAAAAACAATGATAAGGCATGTATCTATACCTTCTCAGTCATGGGCCAGCAAGTGCACTTTGATTGAACGTGAAAAACGTCGTACAGTCCACAACTGAGTACTGTACTATACGGCGTACGGCAATGACATCCGTCTTAGAAAGCTTCTTTGAATGGCACTTTACAGACCCCTTATGAATATACTGCCAGTTGAACAAGCTGCCGCGCGTGGTTGTTCTTAGTCGTTCGAAGCAACGTCCGAGGTCCCGACAAGGTGTTCGGCACGTGGGGCCTTCTCAGAATATCCCTTGACGCACCGTCGTCAGTCTGAAACGATGAAAGCCAGTCCGAAGGATAGTCAACAGAGGTCCTGTGCTTTCGTGATTGCCACGTTCACATGGTAGTCAGTATGTTGTTTTCATTGTAAAGGAGACACGACTTAGATGCAATGAAATTAACGTACCCTAAACGCACACGACAATTACTAACCGCGTCTCGCTGCGAACCGCAGATACTTACAACGTCTGAGAATGAAATTTTTTACTTGCTGAAACTTCCTTGTTCCGATACCTAATACGGTCTGGAATGGGAACAATTCAGAGGGTATGGTGAACTGCGACAGATGACTCTGGCATCAATGTTCAGCATCACGGGAGTTCGGAAGAGGAATGTTAAACAACTGACACTCCCGAATCATACTTTTACAAAGGAATGAAAATCCACCTTGACTCAGTCAACTCGAATCTAAACGATAACCCACAGCGTAGCTTCACACACAACAGCACCTGTAAGACCCTGAGCACTTTCTTCTTGGACGATCTCTCATGGCCATCTCATGGTGTTCCTTATGAGCTGAAAAGTACTTCTACTTATCAACCTAAAATGATAACAATGAGTCAACTATTACATGGCCATAGTGCCTTGACGCGATTATCATAAAACATTATGCAATCACTTATGAATATCCAGCATGATGGACAGATGTGTATAGCATGAAACTATCATAACCTATATTTTTTTGGCCGTTTAAAATGACAGAATAGGAAGTCCAGCTGTGAACGTTACTCGTCAGATAAATAGAACGGCATCGGGGAAAGGACGCATGGCGTCCCTTGACGAAATAAGGGGGTAATTTACGGAAATACCTTAAATACTGTACTGGTAATAAAGGAATTGTGCGTTCCGTCAGGAAAGGGGGTGCAGCGGAAGCCAAGGCTTCGGGGGGGGGGGGGCTCGAGAAATACCGTATAATAAATAAAAGCCATAAAGAATACACAAAAACCGCTTCAAAATTCCTTCACGCAAAAATTTCCCAAAGATAAGAGTTCAAAACTAGGAAGAAAATAATAAAACGAAAGCCTGATGTCACAACGCAAACAAGGTCAACTGTTATAAGAACAAAGGTAATGAAGAGGCGGTCGGAAGGCAGGGGAGAAACGACACACTTAAACAATGGACCGTCAAACGGATCATGTTATGTAGCAAATACCAGCAAAATGAAAAATGAGTGATATCGAAACTAGTTTAGAACTAGATGTCATGTTTCATGCGACAGCAAATTGCTATATGTTATGTGCTCCATCTCTGGCCTCAGAGTTTCGAAGCTAGAAACATAAGTCCCAGACTGAGCCAACCTACCTATGCTACTCGCAAAATTTATCATGATATGTTACGGATAGTTTAGTACAAAAATTTCTACATACAAAAAAAAAAAACTCATGAATAATAAAAAAAAAATGAATGCATATAAATTAATAACTGCAGCCACTCTTCAATTTGACAATCACCAAGAGGAATAATTTACTCGAAGCGAATGGGAACGTCCGTGTAGGATGTGGGCCGCCGTACAGAATACGAGGGCTACATAAATAAAGTCAACAGGTCGATAAAAAGGCATGCTTTGGAGTATAATGGCGAGCATGCGCTAAAAAAAATATCGAATTACCTCTCTCTAACATATTAAAATGCTAAAAATAGAAGACTAAAGCCCAAAAAGGTAGAGTATTGAAGTGTCACAATCTCAAAACAAATAAATAGTATACACAAAAAGCTGAAGGAGAGATATATATGGAAGAGATCACAGATAGAATTAAGCATAGACCAGGGACTTGAATGATGTCGTTGAACCGAATTGCTACTAGTATCTTCTATTTCAAAGGTAAGAAGACGTTAGGTTATTCTCGCGTGGCGACCACTCGTATCAGCAGGGAGGACTGGGCCGGTCGCTGAAGAAAGCGTCGCTCGAGTCACGAATCACGTAATCTAAAACCAACTGGGGAGAATGTCATGGTGTTGTGCCAGCTGTGAGGATTGCAGGTCTTTGCGTTCAAAATTTTGGGTCAAGAATCTGATCTTGAAGAAAATTTCAATCGAACACAAATGGTAGGAAATCTTCGACTTAAGCCTAAAGTAGTCGCAGGTAACAGCGCTAGACTGTTATGAGTTTCCATTTAGCTCATTGAACCACAAAAGTTGTCTCCAGGTTTTGTACAAAATTGAGGCAATGGTGCTGTCTGGGAACAGAAATAAGATGCAGTTTTGGAGGTGGAACGACCGCGAGTGGTGGCGGAAGATCATCCTGAAGAGAAAAGAAAAGAAAGGGTTGCGAATGGGAATGGGAAGACGGGTCACAGTACGAATGGAAAATGCATCTCGGATTAGTAATAAATCAAATCTGTGCAAATCAACCATGCTGACAGATCGGCAGACAATACAAAAACAGAAAGATACAGAGAAAGAAAAGGTTTCCGCCAATGGTCTGAAATTTCTTGTCAGAAAATCAAAGTTTATTCTAGTGACTTTACTACTGACTGATAGACAAATACAAGATGTTGTATCTTTTGCTGAGAGGTAATGATCAGTTTAAGTTAGGGAAATTGAATGTCATTGAAATTTTAACAGGTTGGAGACTTTGATTTCCGGTTAAATAAAGGAAGACGGAAAGCAGATTCTATGAGTGAGTAAGAATCATTTCTACAGTTTCAATGTGGTAATGTTTGCTAGGATGCGAGGATGGGGCTAATAAAAACAGAAATTGCAACGTACTGTATGAATTGCAGTGTAAAACAGAAAAGCGCAAACTGACGATACTGAGGCTTAAAGTGGCAAACTATAAGGCAAGAATGGGCGGTTTACTAGCTAATCGGTGTCCGCAGGATTGTTCCCATCACGAGAGCCGTCTACCATCAAAGCGCAGTTTGTATTCGTTTCAAAGTATATATGTTACTATAAGAAAATTCCAACTTTGTCTGGATTCGCTTGCTCGAATAAATGGTCTCTACTGTAGACACAAGTCACCTGGTGTAGCTTCCTAAAGTCTCAGTATGTTTGTGAGTGGATACCGTGTGACTCCAACGTGGTTTTTGTATTGAAAGCCTTTGGAAATGCTCCTAATACCGGGCCTCATAACAGTGCCTCTTCTGAGGAAGTCTATATGCCTTCATTTTTCAGGTTTCTCTCACTAAATAAGGGCTCCAAGGCAATATTTACGCTGCGCTTACCGGTGGGAATGTCTTTAATGTCGATCTAGGTGAGATGAATTAACCCCGATTACAGATCACTCAATAAAATCCGAATATGACAGAGGCGGCTCAGGCTCATCGACACATCTGTGGTTGGAGGGATCCATGAGTACTCATCCGAACGGTGAATGAACTGAGCAACTAGTCACCAGTAGAAGACCGTTTTGGGACCGAGTTGAGAAAAAATCCCTACTCCTGTTGGGTTTTTCGGTTGACCTGAAAGCTGAGACCTTAACCAAAAAACCACTTGCCTAGGCAACCTAGTAATACTAAGATACCAAAATGGGCCACACAACTAAAGACGAACTATTCTAATCTCTCGATGTCTTACAACCATTCGCATTGTCCAAATAACAATGTTTCTTCTCTCACACTTTGAACTAACGCATCTACTCCCTCCATATCCGAACGTTTTATATGCCAATCCCGACATTTCACTACAGAGATAGGGTTCCAATCTCAGTACCGGTTCCGTACAGATTCCCGACCAATACCTTGAAGTCAGCTGACGGAGGCAGTGATTTGAGAAATTAAAATCCACAAGCGAGACATGCATACCGGACAAATAACATCCTTTCGCGCATTTAGAAAATGACCGGTTGTTCCCACTGAAAATTTGAAGTATATGATTTCAAAGAATTGAATGGAGGAAAGAGTTTCCACATCCTGGGAGAAGTTGCAAGCCAAACCTGTTTTTAAATAAGCAACCACTCAATTATCTGTTCAATGCTAGGAATGCGATGAATTCTGTCGCTTCGAAACTCCTGGGTCCATTATCGCTGCCTCGCTCTAGTGAGGGAGCTCAGTGTTTGTAAACAAAGTAGGCTGAATTTGACCTGGTTTGCAGCTGACCCACGGAATCAGACCAATTATCAGCCTTCACGTTACGCTTGGACGCGCCAGCCGATGATGGTCAATCACTGGTCTTCTTCCTTTATATCGCGTTAGCTTTTAACTCAGTCGATGAGTCAGCACTGTGGATCCTAGTTAAATGTAAACGTGGTTTGCGAAAGAAGCGTCATGCAAGATGCTAACTCTGAAGCGTTATCTCCATCTACTAGTTTCCCTATATCAAAATGGGTTGCGACAACAAAGGCGTATGAATGTGTCGACCGGGTTATGCAGGAAGTCGATGGTGATCCGGTGTCTCTAAAAAGAGAATTATTACCGTTTGACGAGCAGGAAAATGTCCTGAAGGCGATAGGTAAAAGGGAGCGAGTCATAGGTAATATTCGTTACTAGTAAAGGTGTCAAGTACGGGCAACTTCTATTATGGAGGCAACAAAACATTACGTCGGGCAAATAGCATTTTTGGTGGATGAGAGCTGTGAAGATTCTTATATTTCACCGAGATCCGAGAATTTCATAAAATTTTTAACCAACAGTCGATATTTCTCCAAAATCGATTTGGCAAATGCAAACACACAGATTGCATTGTCCCCAGAATCCCAGCATTTGACTACAATTTCGACTTCATATATCATTTTTGTTCCAAGTGTTCCCGTTGCTCAACTACATATCAACCGGAATAGACCAAACTATTAGCGAGGAAAGATTTAAGGCTTAGATGTGTGATATGTTCCTAATCAAGAGATGTCATACTTTCTAAAGCCACAGAACAGACACGCGATTCAATTGAAGAACCGTATATCATCTCAAATCAACAGCGGACGTTCTCTCAAAACACGAGTTTTAATTTAGGTGTCCCAAACCTGGATTATGTTGGTTCAAATCAACACGAATGATTTTCCATCAGATCATTGAGAGCACGGTTGGACACATGCACCAAATCGAACCAACCTACATGTGGTCAACTGCCATATCGATGTTAAATTGGACCAAGTTTTACAACAGCTAGAATTCCAGTTTAATTACATCTTGCAATCTGCTGAAAACAGGCACGGGAAAATACTTTTCCCAATCAGAACATCACGATTGTCAACTGATCACCAATCTTCCATTCTCGTTAATACAATAGATCATGTCCGAATTCTACGAATACTACGAGCAGATTTGGGCATACACTGAAGGATTAAACGCATCATTCATTGACAATCGTCCACATAGCATATCAAAAACTGACTTCCTGTCACCGTACCGCGATTCGCTCGGCGGAAGCAGTGATAGCTTCAATAACCAGCCTGCAATCTGCGTTCGTGAAACACTAATACGCAAGTTACAAAACGTGCTACTCTCAATGTCGTGTTTGCCATCAGGAAGAGATGACTAAACCAAAAGGTTGATGCGGAAACATCGTGCCAGCTGATCGCAGGCAGGGGTAGTAAGGGTATCTATGATGGCTGGTCGATATCCCACATTCCTTTTAAAACCTTTCCAATACAAAATGGTGCAAAGATG
>LUCM01000819.1:73265-83970 GCA_008360955.1 Fasciolopsis buskii | reverse complement strand
TTCTGGTTCTTTTGCTTATGAACCATCCTAGATATTTGGTTTTGATTTCTGACTTCCCTGCACTTCCCGTATGTTTATTTTCAATCTCTTGAAATTTATAATTTTCCATTGCCTCATTCCTTGTCTCGCAGTAGCCCTGTAGAGGCCTATCAAACGGTGCTTTCGCAGAACGCGTGCACACCTTCATGCCTCGACAGGGTACCATTAATCGCGTTTCAAAAGCATTCCCCTGAGCTTTTTTCTATCTCATGCTCCATTTTTTTTCTTGTTATATCCAAATATTTTTTTCGGAATGTTTGAAACACAAAGGAAGATAACCAGGGTTCCCAAATAGCGCGATGCCCACCGTCAAGTTCCGGTAATCTCTGGGCCAGAGATGAGCACATAAATAAGCATTTGCTGTGCATGAAAATGACATCTCGTCTCCTAAAACTAGTTTGGTATCACTCATTTTTCATTTTGCTGGATATTTGCTACCAATAACATGATCCAGTTTGAGGTCCATTTGTTTAAGTGTGTCGGTTTCTCCCTGCTCACCGCCATCTTCATCACCCTTTGTTCTTATCAGTGAATTGTTTGCCGGTTTGTGACATCAGGCTTCGTTTCTTATTTTCTTCGTAGTTTGACTCGTTATCTTTGGGAAATTTTGGCGTGAAGAGATTTTGCAAAGGGTTTTTGGTATTTTTATGGGCTTTTCTTTAGGTAACGGTGCTGTCATAACGAAAGAGTCCTTATTTACATACCCAGGCAGGTTAATATCCTCCTAAGGTAATCGTCACAATTGGGGCGTTGCAGTGGCCGTTCTATTTTATCTGACGAGTAACTTCACAGTGGATTCCTATTTGTCATTTAAAACGGCCAAAAAATATAGGTTATGATAGTTTCATGCTTGCATCATCTGGTCATTCATGCTGAATTTCTTAAGTGATTGCATAATGTTTTTCATGATATCGCGTACAAGGCACTTGGCCATGTATAGCTGACTCATTGTTATCTTTAGGTGAATAAGTAGAAGTACTTTTCAGTCATAAGTAACACCATGAGATGACAGAGAGATCGTCCAAGAAAGAAAGTGCTCAGTGTCTTACAGTGTGCTGTTTGTGGTGAAGCTACGCTGTGGGAGTATTACGTTAGATGTCCGAAGTTGAACTAGTCAAGTGAGTATATTTCATTCCTTTGTAAAAGTTGATTCAGGAGTGTCAGTTGTTAACATTCCTTCGAACTCCCGTGATGCTGAATTGATGGCCAGAGTCATTGTCGCAGGTTCACCTACCTCTGAATGTTTCGCCATTCCAGACGTATTAGTATCGGAACAAGGAAGTTTCAGCAAGTAAAAAATTTCATTCTCAGACGCTTGTAGTATCTGCGGTTCGCAGCGAGACGCGGTTAGTAACTGACGTTGTGTCGTTTCAGGGTACGTAATTTCATTGCATCTAATCGTGTCTCCTTTTACAATGAAAACAACTACTGACTACCATGTGAACAGTGGCAATCAGGAAAGCACAGACCCTCTGTTGGATTCCTTCGGACTGCTTTCATCCGTTTCAGACTGACGACGGTGCGTCAAAGGGGAATTCTGGAAGACAGCCCCACGTGCCGAACACTTGTCGGGACCCTCGGACGTTGCTTCGAACGACTAGAACAAACCCAACCGCGGCACTGTTCAATGGACAGTATATTCATAAGGGTCTGTAAAGTAGCATTCAAAGACAGCTTTCTAAGACGGATTCATTGCCGGACGCCGTGATAGTACAACTCAGTTGTGACGGTACGACGGTTTTCCGTTCATCAAATGTGCAGCTGTGGCCCATACTGAGAAGGGTCATAGATCCATGCCATACATTGGTTTTCACCGTCGGATTCTATTGCGGCAAAGGCAGACAGTAAGCAGTTTCAGACTATCTTAACGACTGCATATATGAACTGAATATGCTGCCGAGGAACACCATACAAGTTGGCACCAAATCTGTGGGGGGCACTCTCTGTTCCGTGAGCTGTGATACACCCGCACGGGCTTTCATCCGTCAAAAGAAGGGACCGACGGATTACTTAGGCTGCGATCGTTGCATTCAACGTGGACTGTGATAAACGTGTAACGTTCCCTTAAATTAGATGCAAAGCTCGTGATGATAACTTTTTTCGCAGCGAGGGGCACCGTAAATATCATATTGGCCTCAGCCCCTTTCTCTCCTTACCCATAGATATGATGTCCACTTTTCCGTCGGAATATAAACATCTGCTTGTACTATGGTTACATGGCCCAGTCACGAATCGCTATCATTTACGTGGTTCAGACATATAAACCCTTGTTAAGCGTAGGCTTACTTGAAGCGACAGCACACCCAGTGATTTTCAACGGTTATGTCAGCATGTTGATGACATTGAGCGTTGGAAATCCACGGAATTTCGCATGTTTTTGTTGTACGTTGAACCTTTGTATTTAAAGGGATGATATGTGTGAGTACTTCATGTTGTTGCCTGTGTCCATTTATATTTTGTGTCACCCTGATTTACATAAAACTTGCAATACTTTTGCGGCATGACTTCTCTGGTGCTTCGTGCAAAGGTTTTCCCCGCCCTCCGGCTCCTCTAATACGGTTTATTCTGAACATGCTTTAAGTCATTTGCCCGAAGATGCCTTACGTCACGGTGTTCTGGACAGCTTCTCTCGCTTTCCTTATGAGTTCGTGATGCGATTTTTAAAACTCGGCATCCGGGGGCCCAAAAATCCCGCTCAGCATCTCCATCATCTCATTTGAGAATCCCTTACGCTGGATCATGTATCTACCATTGTGAGTGAGCCACAAAGGCGTTTCCGTGGCTGCAGGCGTCCGTTCATCATAAGAAACATGGTGTTAACAGACACTTTCTGTAACAGCGTTGTCATTATTGCGGGAAAGACAGCCTCCATAGTGGGCTTGGAAAAGTACGTGGCACACATGAAGTACTTCAGGGAGCCGTTGAATTTTTTTACAAAACCTTTGCACTCCAGCCTCTCGTATATTTCTTGTAAGCGGTTTGCAAGCTGACATTTGCCAGGTGGGCGTAAATCATATTCAGTTTGAATGTTTTTCTTTGTCTGTACTTGGTGTAAATGTTATTATTCCCATAATACATACATGCATAAATTAGTTATCTTTTTGTTGATGGACAGTGGTTGGGTTTGCTGGCTTTAAATGTCTGGCTATTGAGCCGGTAAAATCTCAGATGTCATTATGTGTTCCCTCTACGACACTGTTGCTGTCGTGCATAGCAACTGGCTGAGGCAGAATCAATGCGTGGAATGGCCGAAGCCAGAAACATTCGCTGCTTATCAACGAATGCTGTTGAACGGAGACTATGTACCGGATTCCGTGACATCGCATGGACTAAAGGAAGTATAGCACTGTGGTAAGAACAATGTTATTGATTACTTTGGTAGACAAGCTGATGGAAGCCATGAACTTCCAGAAGCAGTTCTTGTCGCAGTCCGGGCGAGGAACAACTCCCGATGATCAGGCACCTTTGCCCCCTTTCTCACAAAGATGTCCTACCCGAAGGAGGTGTGTTATCATTTTTCCCACTGTACTTTCAGAGGCCCTGTCCAATACTCATCGGAAGACAGTTCGGAGAAACGGGAGTTAAAGGTCTCCAACCCCCGGGGTAATTTTTACCACCAATGTTGTCATTTCCAGGTATTCATATGAAGTCTCATCTCACCGTTCGTTTAGTCCACCCCCGACACTTGTTCCAGCAACTAATTAACAGCAGAGGCCGTATCAACTTCCAGGCAAGTTTCATCTCATCATGACTTGATTTTCATCGGGATTCTGAGTACCCGATAACGTTCAAACGTCTTCTCCGGAGATATCAAAACCTTTTGCTTTGGCCATGCTGTAAGATAACAGAACTGCTGTAAACTATCGGTTTGGCAGACGATTTAGACAGAATTTTATCGGCACTACATGACCTCAGGGTCAACCAGGCGTACATCATTTGCCGTTTGGATGTACATCGTACGGCCGTTGAAGTTGGTCGTTACCATCCAACCAGACCCAGATGGGCTGGCCAAGCTGGAACAAGTGTTAAAGTTGATGGACAACTTCAAAACAACGGTAAGTCGTCCGCGGCTTGTAATGAAATTCCATGTCCATACACTGAAGCGTTGTAAGGCCAGGGACGCTGGTACCACGGTGTGCAGAATGCTGACTGCGACCATTGGTGAAGGGCTGACTTTGCAGCGTAACTGGTTCGGAACTGGTGGGAAAATGGCTGTTTCCAGTCATCGATTTGTGGGAGTCATTGTTGGTAGACTGATTCCATAACTTTCACTTGCTGTCTAACAGATGTCGTGAAATCAATAACGGCATTCCACGATGAGTCGGTCCTGGATTTTGAGACAGTCACCAAAATTGGTTCGCGGAGACGGGAGTCCGAGGTTACGGGAGGAGAGCACGCAGGTATGCTTATTGCCACGGGCTGTTTTATTTAAATTCAAATAATGTGCATGTTATTGTTCTCGATATGTAATTGTTTTCGCAATAGCCATTTCAACTCATCGTCAGTTTTACCACTTACATAACCAGGCCAAAGATGGGGCATTAAATGCTTTCCTAGAATGAGCAGTCATATTAAGTGAAGCAGCCTATGAAATCTGTATATACTAACTATTTCATCTGACGGTGTTTTCCTTCATTCCTTTTTAGCTCTCAGAGAGAAACCATTTGAAAATATACAGTACACCCGGAACCATATGCAAATATTTTATCTATCGTAATAAGGTATATTTGTACGCCTTCCTCTTGTGTTCCTTTTTTCAATGGAGTCCTACTCCGACTGAATTGTTGTAAACTGCTGCGCAGGAATATACTGTGCTTTTGATTTTGCCACAGAAAAGCGTTCGCAGGATTCATGCTGCTTACTTAGAAACGTTCGGCAGTTTACTTTGGGCAATGCTATTGTGTGCGTTTGAGGGTAAAGAGCATTACAAATCGTTAATCGGTAGAGGGGCGAAAGGGAGGCAACGATTGCGCAATTTTTAACTTGCCCAGCCGGTAACGTATGGGCACCGGTTGCTTTTTCGAGTTTTCTCCGTATGTAGTGTCCGAATTCCTCGGAGTTCGCCGAACTTTTACCGGACAGGGTTCGGATCCGGACCGGATCCAGCTTGCTATCTGGGTTGGCCATTGATTGACATAACAGCGTTCAGGCAGTAGGCGAAGGGCTGATATCTGGTCTGGTCAGCAGCAACCAAGGCGTAATTCAGCCTTTTCTGTACAGAACTGAAGCTCCCTCAGTAGGCAAGGTCAGTGGAGGAAAAGGGACACAAGGAGTTCCGACTCAGACCGATTCCTAGATCAATGGAACACATCGAGCGGCATGCTTTTTAAAGATAGTTATGTTTACTGACTCACCCCAATGCAAACTATCGAAAAAGATAAGGGCTTACATAGGCGCAGCTTGAACACTGTCACAATTTCCGTCCGAATGGTGCCGCACTGAAAAAATACAATAAAAAGGCCTAAAAACAATTTATCGAGAATGACTGCATTCTCACATATTGAAAGTCCTGCCTCGTTCTTTCTGTATTCGGGATAACTGCTTCCTCTTCGAGACCTGAAGAGGAATGAAGGAAAACACTTCCACTTGAAACAGTCAGTTCATATATCGTTTTCAAAGGTTACCTCATTGCAAATTGTCTCTGATCGGGGAAACCCTGATGAGCGTCATACCCTAGCTTTGGTCGAGTTATATAAGCGAAAAAGCCAACGAAGACATGCAGCTTAAAGAGCTACCGGGCAAAAGAGCGATATAACATGAGCAATGGCATCCAGATTTACATGATTGGTTGAAGTAGCCTCTTTGCGCTATACTGCTCCTCACTGAGTTTTTATTCGTGCTTTTTTTAATCAACTAGGCAGATATTTTAGAATCCTTAATAAAGTTAGAGCTTTTTCATAGACAGAAAATTGGGGCAGATTTTTCTGTATTGTATTGTATTGTGCGGACTTTTGCATGCACTAAATAATATTACATTTCAATCAAAAAATTTCAGGGGAAAAAATAAAATAGGCGGGAAAAGATAAATATCAATGAAATAAAATAAAATAAAATAAAATAAAAATACACTCATCACCTCGTAAAATACATAAAAGAATTCATCCAGGAATAATCACAACGCATTAGGACAGGTTTCTCAGGAATTCGGCTGAAACCCGGTCATCGTTTGTCAAAATTCGTGCTGAATATGGAACAGTGTAGTTCTTATAGATATTGATTCTGGGGATAATAGAAAGAAAAGCGGATCATGTAGAGACATGAGAGCGACACTTTGAAAGATCGTTGCGCAGGAGATGCGTGGGATCAGAAAGAATTTTGTGAGCAAATTTCTCACATGCTGATAAATCTTGATCACATAAACTTGGGGGCAATTCAGTTAGTGGTACGAATGACACGGCTAATAATTGATAGCCCCGGGCGAAGAATTTTAAAGTCATTTTAAATAAACCGGGAAAAATGAAGGGAGAACCGTAAAGAAGGATTTAAAATACACACAAGCATAAAATTGGGAGATGATGCTTCGTTTCATCTGGTAGTGCCGAAGCTTCCTGATTTCAAATGACCGTGGGAGATTCTTTACACAGGGAGAAATTTAAGTATCCCATCTCAGATTTTTATCATTAGTAACTCCTACATATTTTACAGAAGCAACCTTGTTAAGTATTTTTGAGTAGATGGAAGACGTTTTATATGAGTAGGGTTACCGAGGGAGAGAGTGAATAGGTATTCGAAACATTTAGATGTGTCGAGATTGAAACCAACTAATGCAGAGAAATCTTAAACAGAAGATAGGTTGTTGATAAAACTTCAAAAATTATCGTTGTTCGAAGCGGCCTGAGAGGGGGCAGCATCATCAGCATACTTAAACAGATGACAAGGGGAGCTGGTAGATAAGTAGCTAATGTAAGTAGAGCAAAGAAACGGTGAAAGAGCAGCACCCTGTAGCACTCCTGAGTTGGTGATCTACGGTTTCGAAACTTTACCGTCCATTCGTGTGCACTGGCTTCGATTAGTAAAGTAATCAGTCAGCCATGGTAATCGAGAACTAGGACAATCAAATGTTTGCAGTTGGTGAAGTAGAACAGACCTTGGGCCTGAGTCAAATGTCGACGAATAATCCAGGAAGGCGCAATGCACAGACTTCATTGATGCGTTTAAGGACTTACAAATGTGTTGAATGAGGGAGGCGACATCGTCCAAAGTGGACCTGTAAGATTTATAGGCAAACTTAAAAGGATCGTCAGGAGGATATATAAAATGCAGGTGTTGAAGTATAGTACGCTTCATCAGTTTAAGACTACAAGATGTTAAGGCGATGGGGCGAAAACGTTTCGCCAAAGCAGTAAAACTGCTAGATTTAGGGATGGGAATAATAGTGATGGGTCTCCAGCATTCACGAATAGAAGACGAGATTAATAATGAGTTAATTGGAGAAGCAAACGCCTTAAAATAGCTGACGACAGACTGTCAGGACCAACCCCTGTGGTGATTTTAGTGGTGCGCAGAAGGTCGAGCACCTCTTCTCTAGAAAAACTTGTAACTGTCATTTCATCATCCTGTCCAAATATGAGCGGGGTATAAGTGGAAGGATGGACGAAAGTACGATTGATGCTGTTGACATCCACAGAAATTTTCGTATACTTCTTGTTCTTCCCACACAACAGTCGAAAGCCTTGCCATAAGAATCGATTATTGTTACCACTCAAGAGTTGGCTGGCGAAGGCAGTGTCGGTACTTTGATTTCAGCTTTTATTAGGTTGGAATTATACCGCACGCTTGAGTATATTTACTAGATTATAGGATGTGTCCTCGTGCATCTTCTTAGAGATCTCAGTTTCTGGGTGGAGATACGGCCATTTGGGACGAATACTGTTTCTGAAGGACACCAAATATCAAAGATTGCGTTGTCCGTCTCTGTGGAACGTTTGACATTGTCATTGAGTGGGGTTCAAAAGTAGAACAGGTAGATGCGAGCGAAAAGGATTCCTGGAGAAGAATAAAATTGTTGCGTGAAAATTTTCGGAGACGAAATTGGATTTGATTTGTCCGCCTGAAGGAATGGAAAGCTGACCTGGAGTTTATGTTGGGCCTTTACAGAAGCAGACAGTGACCGCTACTTGAAATTAGAGCAAGAAATTTCAAGGAAAATAAATCGGGATGGTTGGTAGTAACTTTATCTAAAATAAAACCACCTCTGGTGGGAGAAACGCAGAGGTCAGTCAACTCAAACACAGTCCGTGGTAGGGTAGATGCATAATTAAAATCACCTACAATAATATACAGGTTATTCTCAAGAAGACGAACAATAAAAACTAGAAAAGGGTCGAAAAAATATGTGATATTTTGTTGCGAGATAAAAAGGACGACGCATGAATTCATTATGATAGTGCTGGTATGGTGAGAAAACCTGCGATGACACTGTGTCACGAGACAGTCAGTTCCGTTTAGCGAGTTCGTATAAACAACTTCGGACTTACCAGACCAGAAGGAGTTTATGTATATTGCAACACCGCCTTTAGTGTTCTTCTTTTCCGAAGATCTGTCCTTCCGATGAGATCTGAAACTGTCTACTGACACGAGTGGATCAGCGATCGCCGGGTTCAGCCCCGATTCTTGTATGCAGATGACACGTGCGAATGTGGATCGGTGATTGAAGTGCGAGGGACAGACCCGACATTTTTTTAAACAGAGAGTAAAATGGACATGTTGACTGGAAGGGTGCATTTAAGGGCTGCCTGCCAGCCAGCATGAGTGCCTCTTTTAGATCGATTGGAAGCTCGTTGAGGTGCAGAAACACGGGATCCCAGTATATGTTGACCAACGATAAGGTTTTTGAACAAAGTTATTTCCGAGCGATTGTAGCGCCGGACGGTAAACATAATCAAACCAAATGCCCGACAACAAAATAATGAAACTGGATGACAAAATTATATCGCAGCTAGTCGAAGGGCACGCAAAAACTTTAATTAAACCCCTACGCAACAATTTTGCTGACAATTTTGCCTTAGATTAGACCGCTATATTCCCAGCTGTGACACGATTTTCTAATAAACGATATTATACCGTACACTTTCAACGCTATTGATCTGTTTATCTATTTTTTAAGAACAGATGCACCTAGCTACCTGTCTACTTATTCTCTCAATTACCATTTTCCACACCATACTGCGGTTCGGTATTGACGCGACACTTGGACTATTTGGTATCTCTGCTTTATCGTCACAGTTCCTTGGTCGCCTACCCATCTTAGTCGCCTTCGTCGTTAGCATGATTTGTTGGTTTTTATTACGTTTATAACACGGGTAGACCTCTCCCGAAAAAATGGACCGAAAGACTTTTTATTGAATACCAACTTTGGACCGTATTCCTACTTAATCTATTCGTGGATACCTTGGATAACCTTTGACTGCCACAATACTATCATCGACGCAATCCCAATTTGTACACCGTTTTATTATATCAGAAAAACTTCTGGCCCATTTTCTTCTCTTTAGGAATTGACACACTTATTGGCCTGTCAAGATGCCTCCTGAATCACACAGTTATACAAGGCGTGACACATCTCTCCTTATCAACATTTTCTTTCATCATATCTAAAGCCGGATCTATCTGGCGCTGTTTGGTCTCGGATACACGTTCATACTTGTGTGATTTTGTATTAAGCAATCACGGCTGAACTCTTGTTGTTCTAATATCCATTCATGGTTTGATGTATATCGAGTGGACGGATAACATGACGCGAAGAAAACCGGTGGCGTGGCCAACACAAATTCCTGCTGGTCAAGCAAGTCTTGGACTATTTATTCATATGCATATTCTGGCATTGACTGTCCAGATATTCAATGTCATCATAGGTTTTCTTGGCAAAAGAGGACAATTATAACGGGCCTGTGCTTAGCCTTTTTTGCACACAAACTGATACTTCATCTTTTTCCGGTTCTTTCCAGCCTTTCCTGATCCCGTTTTTGGATGATAACCTACACATCGTCGTAGGTGATTTTACTCACGCTTCGCCACTTCTCCTACTTTGTTGGATTTGAATGATCTATCAATTACCCCAACCAGAAGTAACTCAACTCTAGATAGAATCATTACTAACTATCTCGAGTTATTCCGTCTTCAAGTACATGTTCCAGTTTCAACCAGTGATTATTGTCCATTACCTTTAAAACCCAAAGTTTATTCTCGGATAGCTTTCCAGTCTTCAAAGAATTCTAACCAGATCAAAGGAAAACTACGCCCTAAACTGCGTGCTACAATTTCAATCAGTGATCATAGTTCATTAATGTTAAAACCCGGCTTTTGTTCCCGGACAGCTTTTCAGTCACTTAAGGAGTCTAACTAAATCAAAAGGCGACTACGTAATTTTCCTCGGGACAACATTCTGCTTCTTCTAAGATCTCTTTTTCATACGAATTCGTGATTCGCTTTTGAATTTCTAAATACAAATGTCAACCTGTGTGTAGATATACTCAATTTTGTTTTTCATATTCGTTATCTCCTAGAGATAATTTTTCTCGATAACGACCGCATTGCTTCACCCTACTACGGGACTCCCAGAAATTCAGATGATTTTCATCATTAATATCAAAGATAGTACAACGAATCGACGTGTCGCATGCAGGCCAACTCCTGACTAGCTGCAACGTAAAACGCCTCTGGCAAG